>APFE030663082.1:0-23953 GCA_000404065.3 Pinus taeda
TACCCTTCATGGATCCAATGGTCCACACAGATTTCGGGTGAACAAGTTGCTTGAGGAGTACCCGCCTAAAAGGAGGTAACCTCTTTCCTCCTAGATGCTACGTGTTGTTTGAAGAATGGAATCGGGGCCATCATCTTAATACCGGTTACCACTTACGACCCCTTCTAATATAACATCCGGTTCTGTTTTATGGTGATTTTCAATGTAAACTGAGTTTTTGCTTGCGGGACTTAATCGATGCGTGAATAAAAAAAAAAATGGAGCCAATTCCTTCACACTTATTCTTTCTGATGTTATAAATGCTTCATGAAGGAAATATTGGTGTTTTTAAGCATTTTACCATATTTATATGAGCATGACTGAGGTCGGTTATCTCTGCAGGTGAAGACCGAGAGAAGGCGAGCAAGGTCGAAGGACAGGTGCATAGGCATCAAGTATGCCTCCAGATGAAAGATGCATGAGCAGATGTGTTCCATTCAAAGAAGCAACCTTAGGCGTTATCGGTCAAGTTCCACGCATTGCCTATGTGTTCCTAAAGCGAAAATTCCCTAGATCTCATCACGAAGAGATGACACACAGTCATCATCCTCTAATCAACATCTATTCATTTCACTAGGAAATGAAGTGCTCCATTAACAGGAAATGCCTTCTATGTGTCAGCAGTGATACCGATGGCTTTACATCTGTTTATTCAGATCTATATGTGGAAAAGAACAGGGGAAGATGAAGGGTTGGGGCATGAGGCATAAATATTACTTCGAGATAGGAGAGAAGGCTTTTTTTTTTGGAGAAAAACAACTTTGATATATTGTGAATAAACAAGACTGTTTGGTTCAAGAAGGAGCCTTTTGTTTCAAATTTATGTTCCCTTTTCTCTGATATGTTCAGAATCAGTGTGTTGTTGCTTGTATAAATACAAATGTGATTTTTTTTATTCATATTGATAACTAGCAATTGATGGTTATTTGTGGTTATCTGAATGTAATTCAATAGCATCGATAATTCATGAAAGGTCATTGATTTCAGACTTTGTTGAACATTAGTTGCAAGTGTTATTTGTATGGAAAGGAATGTATATTCCTATATAAGTAATTGCATTGCGATAAGGATTTAATACAACCTTGTTCTTATGTCGACCAGTAATTGATTCATTTGGACTTGGGATTTATATATGATGTTTAACCTCCTTTTGTTTTGCTCCTGTAGGATAGATTAGGATAATTAGGACTAGATTAGAGTAGTTAGAAATAGTGTAGATAGGATTTAATACATAGTGGTTAGCTGTTTTATTTTGCAGATTTAATTGAAGTCTTCTTCTCAGAAGCAATCTTTCAACACCTATTACAATTCACGGGGTCCCTTAAAACCCGTTCGAACTAGCCATTCCAAACAAAATTAGGCCTAATTGGGGTCTATGATCGGGTTAGTTCCCCTTGTTGGTATAGCGAAAATTCGCCATGTCAACAGGCTACGATCAAGAACATAAACATGAATTATCTGAATTAATTTCTAATTATGATGAGTTGTTTCAAGAATGGAATGGATTACCTCCGAAGAGGGAAATCCAACATGAGATCCATTTGCAGCATGACGCTCCTTTGCTAAATATTGGCATGTATAGGATGTTGACTATTGAGATGGACGAAATCAAGAAACAAGTGTAGGAATTGCTGGACCAAGGTGTCATGAGGCCAAGCACCTCTCTGTGTGGCTCACCAATTGTCTTAGTCCCAAAGAAAGATGGCACATGGAGGATGTGTGTGGATTACCACGCACTAAACAAAATGACGTTGAAAAACCGCTACCCTCTTCCACACATTGATGACTTATTAGATCAGTTAAAGACTATTGTTTATTTCACCAAACTGGATTTGTGGAGTGGTTATCAGCAGGTCTGAATTGTAAAGCAGGATGTGTGGAAAACTGCCTTCAAGACCAAGCAGGGGTTGTTAAAATGGATGGCGATGCCATTCAGACTTTGCAATGCTCCAACCACTTTTACGAGGGTCATCAATGATCTTTTGGCCTTTCATTGATGAATTTGTTTTTGTATATTTAGATGATATACTTGTCTTTAGTAAAAGTTGGGTTGAACATGTGTGTCATGTAACGAAAGTGCTTGATGTATTGAAAAAAGAAAAACTCTATGTAATGTTGTCAAAGTGCGAGTAAACCTCATTGGGTTACCTAGGTTATATTGTTGGTCATGGTGAGTTAAATATTGATCCCTCTAAAGTTGAAGCAATTGTAAATTGGTGTAAGCCTACTAGTGTAACCGAGGTACACAGCTTTTTAGGTGTAGTCCAGTATTGGAGGAGATTTATTGCTAATTTCTTTGTTATTGCAGTACCTCTGGACACATTGACAAGTGTATAACAGGTCTTCCAATGGGGAGGAAGACAGCAGAATTCCTTCGAAACATTGAAGGAAAATATCAGCACCATGCGAATCTTAGCCTTAACCGATCTTCAACAGCCATTCGAGATCAAAACCAATGCCAGTGGTTATGCCATGGGAGCTGTACTGATGCAACAAAAAAGCCAATTTGTTACCATTTTGAGAAGTTTTCTCAAGCTGCAATAAACTATCCCACTTATGACAAGGAGCTTTATGCCTTGGTGCAGAGTGTGAAAAAGTGGAAACACTATCTGATTGGAAAGGAGACCATCATCCATATGGATCATCAACCCTTGCAGTACCTTCAGTCACAAACCAAGTTGCAACAATCTTGTCATTTCAGGTGGATGGGTTTCCTTCAACAGTTTCATCTGGTAATAAAGTATAAGAAGGGCACAAGCAATAAAGTGGACGATATACTATCTCACCCTCCTATTTCTGCTTTTGTTATTTTGCATAATGCTTGGTTGTCTTTTGAGAGTTATGCTGAACAATATGCTAACGATGATGATTTTAAGAAGATTTATCCAAAACTAACCCATGGTTCATAGGTGGACAACTATAACTTGCAAGGGAAACTATCGTCTCACCTTGTTAAATTGTGTATTATCATAGGAGAAAGAGTACATGTAATTCGAGAGGCCGACACCTCTCTTGTGTCTGGACACTTTGGGGTCAAAAAGACTTTATGTCATGCACAAAGATTTTTTTTTTGGCCTCATATGAAAAAAATTATGACTCGCTATGTAAAGGGTTGTGTGATGTGTTCTGTTTCAAAGCCCTCTAATAGAAAACTTGGGCTCTACACACCACTCCCTATTCCAAGTCGTCCATGAGAAAGTGTGTCAATGGACTTTGTAGGAGGTTTTCCTTTGTCCAGAAAGAGTCATGACTATTTGTATGTCATTGGGACTATTTTAGCAACATGTGTATTCTTATGCCTTGTAAAAAGCAGACCACTACAGAGTAGACTTCTTCTCTTTTCTTTCTGTATGGTTGGGTCCATTTTGGATTACCGACATCGATTGTGTTAGATCGGGATTCTTGCTTTCTCAGGGAGTTTTGGACCAGCTTGCGGAAGCTGATGGCCACCAAACTGAAAAGAAGCGTGACATTCCATCCATAGACTGACAGACAGATAGAGGTTGTCAACCGCACCGTGGTACAATTGTTACGAGGCTATTGTGGGAAACACCCCAAGTTGTGGGATGAACATCCCCCATATGTACAACATTCCTACAATTGAGCAGTACATTCATCTATGCAACATTCACCATTTGAGACATGCTTTGGTAACCTGCCAAAGGACCCTTCTGATATGGTCTTTGGAAGGGAAGATGGCTCTAGTGGATGTAATGATAGGGACAAAGCTCAGCAATTCATTCAGCGAATCCAGTTGATTCACCAAGCAGTACAAGAATAGTTGGAGAAAAGTCAAGCCCGTTACAAGGCTCGACATGACAAACAATGAGTTGACCACCAATTCCAAGTTGGTGACAAAGTGTGGTTTCACATCATCAATTACAGGATGAAGGGAGAAGGGAAGAAGTTGCGACCAATCTGGTATGGTCCATTTACCATTTTGGAGAAGAATGGTAACAATGCATTTCATCTTGATTTGTTGATATATATGTAGATGTAATCAATAGTGAATGTAGAGAACTTAAAGCTGTATTAGCCACCACTGATCATGGACATAGGTGAGGTGGGCACAGTTCCTACAGTTCATGCTTTTGCACCAGAATATCTCGATGAGTTACCTGAAGACATCATCCTTGACAGAAGGACCGGGACTTCACAGCGAGGAGATGTGGAATACCTTCTAGTTGGTTTCAAGGGAATGCACCCCAACAAGGCCAAATGGTTGGAGAAGGAAAAGGTGAGGGAATAATTCCCTCACTTGCCAATTGACTAATGAAAAGCTTTTGGCTGTCCAAAAGCTCCTCAATGGGGAGGATTGATCCGAGTGGATCTTTAGATACAATGGCATGGAAAAGCTCAAAATTCAAAGGGTAGAAAAGCAGGTATCTTGACATCAAATTGAAGTGCTCATCACCTTGACTCCAACAGTGTGAACGACACTCCAATCCGAGTCCAGATGATGCAGTTATGGCAAAAAGAAGATTGCCTTGTTCCTTTGGAAAATGAGGCATTTTCTCCTAAAAATGGGTTTTTATCCTTTAAGAAGGAAATCACATCAGAAACGTGCAAAGAGGAAGAATTAACAACCCTGATCAACGATTGCCAATATATTGGGTCAGAGGCAGGTAATCAGTGATATCAGGGGCTTTAGACCTGCGATGTAGCGATCACCGATATTGGCGTCGGTGGATCGGGTTGGCAAAACACAAGGCACAAGACTAGGATCTTCAGGCCATTGTGATTGTGATCTTCTGATCAGCAATGGGCAATCTCAACCGTTGGATCGGGAACATATCAATGGCCAGGATTAAATCGGCGATCGATGGATCGACAAATCAGCAATCAACGGAAGGGAAAATCAGTGATCGGAGATCGACGATTCCCCGTGACAGGGCCAGTGAATAGTGCGATAGTGACATACAATGTAATCTAGACCATCTGATCAAGGAATAGATCAATGGTCTAGATCTAATCGACGAATCGACGATCGATGGATTGGCGTATCGGTGATCTGCGATCAAAGATCGACGATCAGAGATTCCTGATATAGGGGCTGATGACATCAACGATAGCGATTAGCAATATGGATCAGACCTGATGGATTTATAGGTGAGATTTGATATATTTTAAGGTCCGACCTTTTGGGTTTTTCAATGTTTTTCAATGTTTTCGTGTATATCACTTGGGTGGAAAAAAAGGCTATTTTTAAGAGTTTGTTGTGCCCACTGACCCTTCCACCTAAATAGTTTTCATTCTAACAAAACAAACCTCTGATCATTAAGCAACCTTTCTCCTAAATGACACATATAAAATCCCGATGCCTGGAAAAAGTACGAGGGAGAGGATTTTTAGCACGTTGTTCGAGGTAGGAGAGCATTCAGGTGGCTGATAGTGTATTTTGTCTGATTTGGACAAGTTTTTTATGTTTTCAGCCCCTCTCAATGCCACAGACACATTGGTGCTATCCATTTCTCCATATAAGGTCTCCATTTCACAGCCAGTTTCCATAATGGAGGTATAAGCCTCTTTTTGTGCAACTGATGATTATAATTCTCTTCTTTTCATGTCATTTAATATATGAAGGCCTCCCCATTGATCGAGAAGGGCCAGGAGACATAGTCCGCATTGGAGAAACTCCGTTATCAAGTCTTGTTGTCTTCTTGTCATGCTTTTATGTGTTTCTTCTTCTTTCTTGTGTGCACATTAAAATTTTGTGTTAAGCTACAAATTTCACATGTGATTCTTTTCATACATCTATAAGCGAAAGATTCCTGGATCAATGTAGGATAGGAAATAGAGAACACTGAGAGGATTTACACACTATAGTAGGCCATGGGCCACAACACATACTTCTTTGTACTCACATGTTAATCTAGGTTGTTATTGATGTCAATATAGCAATGTTTGTGATGGTAAATTCTTTGATACATGATTGCCCATTGATGCCTATTGATCATAATGCTCATAGTGATGAAACTTTGATATATGATGATATGATGAGATAGAGGACCCAAGTGGATTGAAAAACAGGAGGTCAATTGAACATCAAATGACGCAGGAGGTCAATTGAACAGAAATTGTACAACAAGAGGTCAATTTAATAGAAAATGATGTAGGAGATCAATTGAATAAAAATTGAACAACAAATGACGTAGGAGGCCAAATGAACAACAATTGAACACAAATGGCACAGGAGGTCAATTGATTAGTGACTAAACAACAATTGAACAACAAATGACACGGTAGATCCAACAAAGCAACAGAAGTAAGAAGCCAAAGAGTAAGATGAAGAGTTTATAGAAAGCCATCAAAGAAACAAGTCATCAGAGCAAGAGAAGCAGCGTAAGTGTTATCGAAAGAATAAATAGCAATAGTGATAACAAAGGAGTAAAGGAGAAAACAATAGAGGAGCATAAACAGTGTTATCGAAGGTCACAGGAAGATAAGCCACAGGAGCATTAGCTATAGGAAGAGCAAAAGAGTGAAGAGAAGTCACAAGAGCAACAACTATCAGAAGAGTGGCGGTAGGAAAGTAGAGACTTCCTTGATCATGGCTGAAGTGCCCCACTCAATCCTAGTTGTCGATCTCATAGTCAACCCTTAGATCATGGTCAACTGCAGGGCTTAAGGTCTTTTTTAATGCATGTTCCAATCAAAGTCCCACAAACCGTCGATTGCAATAAGGTTGTGGACCCGACGAGTTTATTAACAACTACTTAAGATCATATCGCATCTGCTCCATTAGCTGTAGGGGATCAACTATGTTAGGAGAAGATCTCCGAAAGTTGGGATTGTGATTAAAGGTGATGATGTGGCATGTGGGACCTCCATATGGGTAACATATCTTGGGCATATATCACAGAGAAGAGGTAACAGTTCACAATTCGTGAGCTTGAAGGAACAGAGGAAGCTGGAACATCAAGTGAATGGAAGAAAAATTTGAAAGGTCAAGAAGCCAAAGGTCTGGCAGACGATGAAGGTACAAAAGAAGCCGAAGATCGAGTGAGAGAGAAGTAAGTAGCAGGACAAAAGGAAGCCGAAGGTGCCTCAGAATTCGAAGGATTAGTGTCCTTAGATTTGGTGCTCCTAATCCAAGGTTGGTGCCTTGACAAGACAGGGTTGGTTCCCTGGAGGTTGGAGCCTCACAAAATGTCCAAGTTGGTGCTTGGGAACTGGTTGGAGCCCTATATACATTGTACTTGATTTACTCTAAAGATTACATTAATAAAATAATTTATTCTTGTTGTTTATTTTGTGTTCTAAATATAAATGATTTAACTGACAAAAATAACAATTTAAAAGGAATACTAATTCACCCCCCCTCTCAGTGTTTGCAACAACTGGTATCAGAGCCAGATTCTTCATATCAGCCTAACAGCTAGAAGAAGGATTCTTAGTCACAATGAGAAATCAAGAAGTGTTAGGAAGACCTCCTCTGTTCGATGGCACAAATTTTGGTTTTTGGAAAAAACAATGTCCTGCTACTTAATGTCCCTTGGACCTAAAGTTTTGCATTTGGTTTTAAAAGAGTAAACAACTCATTCCAGTCTTCCAAGAGATCAAGATGAAAGGAAAGCTTACGTTGCAAATGCAAAAGCCTTAAATTCCATCACTAGTGGAATCATTGGTTTTGAATTTACAAAAGTCATGAATTGTGATTTGGATAAAGAAGTATGGGATAAGCTAGTTAATTTATACAATGGGGACTCCAAAGTTAAGAAGGAAAAGCTTCAAACTCATAGAAGGAAATTTGAAAGTCTGAAAATAGATGACGAAGAAGATATTGCATCATACTTTCTCCGAGTAGCTGAAGTGGTCAACTCTCTTAAACGATTGGAAGAAAAAATTGAAGAAAGCACTATTGTTCAAAAGATCTTAAGATCTCCCCCAGAAAGATTTGACTCCAAAGTAAGTGCTATATAATAAATGAAGGACCTAGATACTCTCAAGATGGATGAACTTCATGGAATCCTCATTTCCTATGAGATGAGAAAAGGAAGCCCAAGTTCCAAAGATGTAGCATTCAAGGCCTCAAAATCAAAAAAGGGGAAAGAATGGAATACCAGTAGTGATGACTCTGATGTTGAATCCAAATTGGCACAATTTGTATGAAGACTAAAGAAAGGATCTAAGCTAAAAGGTAAGTACCCTCTTATTTGCTTCAAATGTGGAAGAATAGGTCATTATGCTACAAAATGTCCTCTTAAGCATGATAGCGATGGTGAATAAAGTTCTAAAAGGATGGTATACAAAAAGAAAGGGTTAAATAAGAAGAATTTCTTCTCTAAGCAAGATGATTTTGATGAAGGTGAATTTGTAGACATCTAAAAGAAATCAACTAATCAGTTCCCTCACTGCAAAGGAGGTAATGATGAATCAGATGAAGAAATTGACCATGTTAGAAGCTAAGAAGTATTATTCATGGCATTACAAAATGATGATGATTCAGGTCTAGAAGGAAATGTAGATGAATTTTTAATGAGTTCCATTGAAGAAAATGAGAAATTACGAAACAACATCATCTCTCTCAAGGTAGAAAATGAGGAAACAAAAAGAAGGGAAGACCTCTTGAAAAATAAGCTAAAAGAAAAAGAAGAAATTTGTGAAGAATGTTAAGCTGAAATAGTATCTCTGAGGAAGGAATTGGAGCAAGTCAAAAAGGGTTGGGAAAACTCTCAAATACTTGACATTATCCTAAATAATCAAAAACCTTAACATGACAAATCTAGTATAGGTTTTAAAGGAGAATCATCAAGTACTAAGAATAATGCGAAAATCTATGTCAACATACTTTCCAGCACCCTAAAAGAAGAAATATTATTTCATCAAAGGCCCATATCAAATCTAAAGAATGAAGAGAAAGTAACTCCAAGGAAGAATGTTGATTCAAATCATGGCTATTACAACAGGTACAAAACTATCTTTTTTTGGGCATTGTTTTTATTGTAAAAATTTTGGTCATCAAGCTAAACATTGCATGGCCCATAAGAATGAAACACCAAAACTGAAGGATAAAACAAACACACCATATGGCCTCAAAGGGCAAGGAAAAATCAAGACCTACAACTCTTTTGATCCCTTCGCCAAATTTGATCCAATTTGCTCATTATGTAATGATAATGGACATAATGAACAAAATTGCCCCCTCAAAATAAGAAAAGCAAAAAATGAGAATCCAAACATGGATAAATGTGGCATAGCTCTATGTGCTCACAGTGACGAAAATCATTGGTTTGCATATAGCGGGTGCTCCAAACAAATGATAGGTGACAAAAGGAAGTTTGTCTCATTCAACAAAAAGGAAGAAAATGTATCCTTTGGAAGTGGATCTGCCAAAATTGTTGGAAAAGGAACTATTACTCTTTTTAATGGAAAAGGAAAGGCTTAAAATGATTTGCTATTAAACAGGCTCAAACACAATCTCCTGAGTGTTAGCCAAATCTATGACCAAGGACATAATGTTGTCTTTAGCACTAAAGATTGTGAAATAAGAAACTCTTCCTCAGGGGAACTTCTGGCGAAAGGAGTTAAAACATCAAATAACGTCTACATTCTGAACAAAATTCAAGAAGATAAATGTTACTTAAGTCAAACAGATGAAAGTTGGTTGTGGTACAAGTGACTCGGACATACAAGTTTCGATAACCTGATCAAAATCAGCAAGATTAATGTTGTACGAGACATCCTAAAGTTATTCAAGAGAAATCAAGGAGTATGTGGTCCATGTCAACATGGAAGAAAACTAGAACTAGCCACAAGACCAAGGAGTTTTCTACATCAAAACCTTTGGAGATCATCCATGCTGATTTATGTGGACCAACTAGAAATTCGAAACTCCAAGGAGAAAGGTACTTTGCTTTATTTGCTAATGACTATACAAGAATGATGTGGGTATATTTCATAAAATATAAATCCGAAGCATTTGAGTGTTTTAAGAATCTTAAAGCTCTTGTAGAAAATGAAAAGCATTATAAGATTAAATGTATTAGAATGGATAGATGGGGAGAATTCACATCAAAAGAATTTTATGAATTGTATAAGGTAGATGGAATCGAAAGACAATTGTCTGCTACCAGAAAACCCAAGCAAAATGGGGTAGTTGATAGAAGAAACCAAAAAGTTCAAGAAATGGCAAGAACAATGTTAATAGCCACTGACCTGCAGCCAAAATTTTGGAGAGAAGTAGTCGGGACAACTATATATACCTTGAATTGAACTCAACTAAGACCAAATAATGAGAAGACTCCATATGAATTATGGAAAGGAAGACATACTTCAGTAAAATACTTCAAGATTTTTGGAAGCAAGTGCTTCATAAAAATCAATGATGGCTCACTAGGAAAATTTGATTCTCGGGTTGACAAAGGGATATTCCTTGGATATTCTACAAGGAGAAAAGCCTACAAGTTCTATAATAATTGACTATGGAAAATAGAGGAAAGCATTGATGTGAAGATTGATGAAGACCTTCCAGAAAAAGAAATTGAAGATCATGAAGTTGACCCTCTCATTGAAGAAGAAGCTGAAAAAGAGGTAAAAGATCAAGAAAAACACAAGGAAAAAGAACCATCTCAAACCCCTTCAAAGATGAAGTTTCTCCAAAAAAATCACCCAAAAGAGAAGATTATTGGCAATATAGATGAAGGGATACAAACCCGAAGAAGGATGACAAGTACACCAAAGACAAATGATGTTGCTCACCTATCTATGATAGAACTAGAAACATTTGCTCAAGCAAGTAAGTATCCTCATTGGGTAAAAGTCATGGAAGAAGAAATGTCTTAAATCGAGAAGAATGAGACATGGGAGGTGGTATCTCATCCAAAGGATAAAAATATAATTGGAACAAGTGGGTGTTCAAAAACAAAATGAATGAAGATGGGAAAAATCATCAGAAATAAGGCAAGGCATGTTCATATCGAAAGCAAAATATCTTAAAGACATGCTTAAAAGATATGGATTGGAAGACTGTGCACCCATGAGGACACCTATGACCACAAATTTCAAATTAAGCAAATATGATGACTCTCCTCCGATAGATGCAACTCCTTACAGGTCAATAATTGGAGCCCTCCTATACTTAACTTCTACGAGACCTGACATTATGCAAGCAATAGGAATAGTGGGAAGATTTCAATCAGCACCTAAACAATCCCATTTGTTGGTTGTAAAAAGAATTCTCAGATACTTGAAAGGAACTCCTGATTTTGGTCTTTGGTACCCTAAGAGCTCAACCCTTGCTATGACTGCATACATTGATGCTGATTGGGCCAAAAGTGTTGATGATCAAAAAATTACTAGTGGAAATGCATTCTTCCTGGGAGATTGTCTAGTATCTTGGCTCAGCAAAAAAAAACATCCATATCACTATCTACAGCTGAAGCCGAGTATATAGCTGTTGTAGATTGTTGTACTCAAATATTATGGATGAAGGAAGCTCTAAAGGATGTCAACATAGGTACAAATCAACCAATCACCATCTATTGTGATAACCCAAGTGCTATTAGTCTCAGAAAAAATCCAGTGATTCACTTAAAGACCAAACATATACCAATCAAGTATCATCTACTTTGTGAAAAAGTAGCTGAAAAAAACATCATCTTGGAATATATCAATACTAATGAGCAGATAGCTGATATTTTCGCAAAACCTCTTCCTCGAGAATCATTTGAATATCTTCGGCAAAAGATGGGGGTTTTTTCTATAGCATCACATTGAGTTGATTCATAAAGATGTTGCATGACAAGGGGAGCAGTTCGACAGGGGGAGTCATTGTGCACTCTTTTGCCATTGATGTCAAAGGGGGAGAGAAGAAGAATATTGCCATCAATGACAAAGGGAGAGATTGTTAATCTAGGTTGTCATTGATGTCAATATAATAGTGTTTGTGATGGAAAATTCTTTGATACATGATTTCCCATTGATGCTCATTGATTATAATGCTCATAGTGATGAAAGTTTGATATATGATGATATGATGAGATGGAGGACCCAATTGGATTAAACAACAAGAGGTCAATTGCACAGCAAATGATGCAGGAGGTCAATTGAACAAAAATTAAATAGTAGGAGGTCAATTGAACAGAAATTGAACAACAATTGAACACAAATGATGGAGGAGGTCAATTGATCAGCAATTGAACAACAATTGAACATCAAATGACGCAGTAGATCTAGTAAAGCAAAAGGAGCAAGAATCCAAAGAGTAAGATGAAGAGTTTATCGAAAACCATCAAAGAAACAAGTCATTAGAGCAATAAAAACAAGGTAAGTGTTATCGAAATAACAAAGAGCAACAACGATAATCGAGGAGTAAAGAAGAAAACAACGGAGAAGCATAAACAGAATTATCCGAAGTCATAGGAAGATAAGCCACAAGAGAAACATCTATCAGAAGAGCGAAAGAGTGAGGAGAAGTCATAGGAGCAATAGCTATCAGAAGAGCAGGGGTAGGAAAATATGGACTTCTTTGATCGTGGTTGAAGTCCCACACTCAATCCTAGCTGTCAATCTCATAGTCAACCATTAGATCACTATCAATTGCAGGGGTTAAGGCTGTTTTTAATCCATGTGCCAATCGAAGTCCCGTAAACCGTCGATTATGATAAGGTTGTGGACCTGATGGGTTTATTAACAAATTCTTAAGATGATATCACATCCACTCCATCGGCCGTAGGGGATCGACTATGCTATGAGAATACCTCTGGAAGTTCTGATTATGATTAAAGGTGATGACATGGCATGTGGGACCTCCATATGGGTAACGTATCTCAGGCATCTTGTTCGGATATTCCAACACATAGGAAATAGTTAAGTATAACTTGGTCTAGTGTAGAGTTAGGTAAAGTTCGTTTCTTTACTATGTACTTTTGTAACTTACAATCTGATGGTCACGATATGTAGTGATCTGACGGTTCATTCTCTCCTCGGTATTACCAACACTTGATCCATTGCTTAACACTCGATTGGTCCATGATCTATATTTAAAGAGCATGGAGGGTCATTTGTAGGGTAACCGTTCTTGAGAGAAGCCTATGTAAATTTTCATTATTTTATTAATAAATTGCCTGAAGTGGCCATGTTGGCTCAGGCTATGGACTATTTCCCTCTTTGAGGGTTTTAACCACGTCAACAATACTGGTGTATTCATTTGTGATCTATTTGTGAGAGGTGTCCTTTGGTGTTCTATTTGAGGAACTTACCCTCTAAATTCCTACATGGTATTAGAGCTATTTGAGGGCCACATCCATTGGTGATCCAAATCTGAAATCGGTAGAACTGCATCCGACTATTGTTTCCTAGATCTAATGTTACTGACTGCATTCGGGCTGAAAGGACTACTCTATTGTGTTAGGAGAATCTGTTCTAGTTGACATGAAAAGGTTTCTGGAATCCCTAGCTATGTAATTTTAAGGTCTGGAGGTATACAATGTTTATTTGCAGTTTTTAGTTACTTTCCCTCTGTTTATTTCCGTTTATTTAGCTCTTTGTTTTTTTTATTACCGGATTTATACCTTTCATTTCTGTGTATGCTCTTTGCCACGTGACTTTGTGTGATTTGGGCAAATCAGAAACAGAAAGGAATGATTTTCCTCATGTGTATGCTCTTTTCCACTGTGCCTTAGTGTGATCTAGGAAAATCAGAAACATTGAGGAAAATATTTAATTTCCGGTTAAAGCTAACTTCAAGCCATAAGGTTTTTTTCTTTTTCTTTTGTATGTCCATGTTGGGTTTTATGTTTTTTGTTTTATAGGTAAATAAAAAGATATTTATTAAGTAAGCACGCACCCCAAAGCTTTAGTGACTAAAAAAAAGAGCCCTTCCTCTTTTCCAAAAATTACTAACCTTTTAATCTAACTCACTTGGTCCAAAGCTACTTTATGAGAATAGAGGTCATGAGTTCAAGTCTTCCTTTTTGTTGATCTAATTAGATTAGTTTTGGAAACGGGTGGATTTTTTTTAAATATAACATTATCATTCATTTCCTCACATTCTTGCAGTTCATTGGCATCTTCAACAACTTTTCTTGAAAAAGCCATAACTTCTTCATCCAAACGTCGTTTTTAGAGCCATTTTTTTTAATCAGCCTAATTTTTCGAGATATTTCCATTGGAAAACTTAGTTTTAGCATCTATACCCTCATTTTTTGTTAAATGGAGAGTCCATGCCAAGTTATTCTTGACAGCACCAACTACTTCCAATGGTGGTCCTACATTGTGGATTTACTT
Source organism: Pinus taeda (assembly GCA_000404065.3). Classification (NCBI taxonomy): domain Eukaryota; kingdom Viridiplantae; phylum Streptophyta; class Pinopsida; order Pinales; family Pinaceae; genus Pinus; species Pinus taeda. Next base: position 14,269 of record APFE030663082.1, read on the forward strand.
AGAAGTAAAGGTATTTACAGAATAGCCTCAGGCCAAGAAACCAAACCGAAAGATGAAGATAAGGCAACCAAATGGGAAAATAGGAAAGATCAAGCACGTGGGTTCATTGGGATGTCTATTTCTCCAGATCTTAGATTCCATATCGTAGAACTTGATACTCCTAATGAAGCAATGAAATAGATCACTAAAGTTTTTCGAATTAAAAATGAACTTAGAGCCCATCAATTCAAAAACGCGTTGCTTACATTGGACCCCAATAATTTTTTTCTATTGAAGATTTTTTGTCCAAGTTCAAGACCCTTAGATTTCTTTTGGAAGGTTTTAACGTTAAGAAAGAATATGGTAACCTTATCTATTCCATTCTTACTAAGTTGGGACCAGCCTACTTTGTGTTTGTTTCCACCTTCCATTCTACAAGAGAAGCCTTCATTTCTCAAGTACAAGACTACAAGTCCCCTTCCTTTGATGCCCTTTGTGATTTTTTAATAAGAGAACAAGGAAAAATCTTACATCTTGGTTTTCTTAGTCATGAAAACTCTTCTAAGAAATCCTAGCTACCCAACAACAACCAAATTCAAAGAATCCTAAGAAGTCGTGTCCTAAAAGAATGGTCCTAAACCAAACAAGGGTCCTAAGACATTTCATTCTCAAAATGAAAAATAATTTCAACAAAATGATAAGGAAAATAAAAACAAAGGGAAGAATACTGATAGACATTGCCACTTTTGTAATCGAGATGGCCACTTAGAATCCAAATGATTTAAGAAGATGGAAGTTTTGTAAGCAAAAATGAAGATTCAGAACATCCATTTGGAGCACTCAACAACTTCAACTTCATCTTTAGGAATAACACTTTCTGCATGTGGTTTTCAAGCATCTCAGTCTAGATATGCACTAAATCTATCTTCTTCTTCTCATTCTCATGAGTGGCTCATTGATTCTGGAGCTTCTTATCACATGGCCAAAAACAAAGCCATGTTTTGTTCTTTAAATGATTGTAACACCAAAAATATATATGTTGGTGATGATAGATCTCTTAGCGTTGTAGGGACGAGAACTTTTCATATAGACGATGGTCAATTCAATGATGTATTATGTGTTCCAATTTTATCCTGCAACCTTCTATCTGTATATCAGATAACTCATTCAAGTGAAGGTAAAATCGTTGAATTTTCACCTCACGATGTTGTAATTAAGGACCTAAGAGATCCTAGATAGATTTTGCCTACTGGAATTGCTGATGATTCTGCAAGGTTGTATAAGTTTAACAACTTTGGGTCATCAAATATTCTCTTGGTATTTGTTGCTCATAATGATGAAGTGAGAAAACTTTGGCATGAGCGATTTGGTCACTTAAACTATTTCTCCCTTCAGAATCTATGTAAATAAAATATGGTGACAGGTCTTCCAATGGTATCTTGCAGAGATCGTGTTTGTTCCAGATGTGTACTCAAAAAACATCATCAGGATAGTTTTGAAAAACGTGCCTCTTCTCATGACTCAGCCCCTTTACAGCTTGTGCATAGTCATTTATGTGGTCCACTTCCAGTGGTTTCATTCTCTGGCTACAAGTATTTCTTAACTTTCATTGATGATTTCTCCAGACGCACATGGGTATACTTCTTAAAACTCAAGAGTGAAGTATTTAACATGTTCTTGGCCTTTAAGGCCTTTTTTGAAAAACAATATGGACATCAAATTCTTAAGCTAAGATCTAATAATGGTGGAGAATATGTTAACAAGAAATTGATCAACTTCTGCACGAAGAATGGAATTCAAATGCAACATATTGTTCCTTATACTCCACAACAAAATGGTGTAGCTGAAAGGAAGAATTGCAACTTAAAGGAAATGGCTAATTGTATGCTTCAATCTAAAGGAATTAGTCTTAATTTTTGGGTAGAAGCAATTAACTGTGAAAATTACATAATAAATCACACTCCAACTAAGGTTTTAAAAAATATCGCTCCAGAAGAAGCATGGAGCTCAATTAAACTAGATGTAAGTCACTTTCGTGTTTTTGGAAGTGAAGCATGGGCCCATATTCCAGATGAGAAACATAAAGCTTTAAAACCTAAGAGTGAAAAATGTATTTTTGTTGGATATTCTGAAGATGTCAAAGGATATAGACTTATTCCACTTAAGTCCAAAAATGTTATCATTAAAAGAGATGTAAAGTTCGCTGAAAATATATCGGCCTATGAGCCCAGTTCAGCGGATGTGCCACCTCTCTCTATCCCTTCTACTTCTGAAAATATTTCTTCTTCAGATGATGACAGCGAGGATGACAATCCTCCCCCACCTTCTCGGAATCCTCCTTCAGCTCCTCAGCTTCCAAAATGGGTTCGTGCTACTTGGGATGTAGCAGGTGCTCTTGCCAGTGATCCTACAGATCAACGACATACATGTTCTCAGTTCGATAGAGCCTCTTCTTTACTAACTCAAGCTTCAGCGAATTATGATCCTGACACCTTTGCAGAAGCTTCAGGCCATCCAGATTGGGACGCAGCTATGAATGAAGAATATCGTTCATTACTGGAAAATGATACATGGGATCTTATTCCTCTTCCAAAGGGACGAAAACTTGTTAGATGCAAATGGGTTTACAGAACCAAGTATGGACCAGATAGAAAAGTTGATAAGCATAAAGCTCGTCTTGTTGCTAAGGGTTTTTCACAAGTTGAAGGCATTAACTATACTGAAACCTTCTCCCCTGTTGCCAAAATGAACTCTATCCACCTTGTTCTTTCCCTTGCTGCCTCTTTCAAATGGGAAGTCCATCAGATGGATGTTAAATCTGCCTTCTTGCATGGGGACTTGCATGAAGAAATCTATATGGAACAACCTACTAGCTTTATACAAACAGAGTCCGGTCTTGTATGTCGGCTTAAGAAATCCCTTTATGGTCTCAAGCAAGCCCCTCAGGCTTGGTATGCCAAAATGGATAGCTTTCTTTTAGAAACTGGCTTTTCTAGGTGTCATTCTAACAATATTGTCTACACCAAAAAAGTGGGCAAGTCTCTTATCATTCTTGTTCTTTATGTTGATGATCTTATCCTTACTGGTAGTGATCCAAACCTTATAAACCATGTGAAGTCCAGCCTTAAAAAGAAGTTTGAAATGACAGACTTAGGACACTTGCATTATTTCCTTGGTCTTCAGGTCTTGCAATCCAAGGAAGGTATTTCCCTTTCCCAGTCCAAGTATGCCTGTGATCTTCTATGCCATTTTCACATGGAAGACTGTAAACCAGCCCCTTCTCCCTTTTAGTCTGGAGCCAAACTTTCAGTCACTTGTACTTCCCCTGAAGTTGATGCTACCTTATACCATCAACTTGTAGGAAAACTTTTGTATCTGACCCATACTCGTCTTGACCTTTCCTTTGATGTTGGCCTTATTGCTTGGTTTATGCAAAACACACATGAAAGTCATTGGAAAGCAGCTAAAAGAATACTTCGTTATGTTTGAGGTACAGTTTAGTTTGGGATTCATTACATTGCAGAAGCATCTCCTCTATTGGTTGGTTTCACTGGTTCCGATTGGGCTGGTGACCCTAATGATCGGAAGTCTACTACAGATTATGTGTTAACTCTTAGTTCAAGACCTATTACATGGGCTTGCAAGAAACAAAGTGCCATTTCTCTTTCTTCAGCAAAAGCAAAGTATCGTGGTGTCGTAGAAGCTAGTAAGGAAGCCCTGTGGCTTTGTCAAATCCTGTCGGAGTTTGGCTTTTAGCAGCAACATCCGACTACACTTTGGTGTGATAATCAAAGTGCCATTCAACTATGCAAAGATCCAGTCCAACATCAATGCAACAAACACATTGAATTGCACATGCACTTCATCGGAAAGCTCATTCATGACCATGTTCTTGAAGTGCAATATTGTTCAACAGATGATCAAGTTGCAGACATCTTTACAAAGGCTCTCACAAAGGCAAAGTTTATTAAACTTCGATTTATGGTTGGAGTTCAGGAAGTTGTCACTAAGGGGGGATAGGCTCTAATGCCTCTTTCCTTCTCCTATTGTGTCATATTTGTACATCCTTCAATCCTATCCCAAGTTGTTCTTAAGAGGGGATGTTAGGATATTCTGACACATAGGAAATAGTTAAGTATAACTTGGTCTAGTGTAGAAGTAGGTAAAGTGTGTTTCTTTACTATGTCCTTTTGTAACTTACAATCTGACGGTCACAATACGTAGTGATCCGACAGTTTATTCTCTCCTCGGTATTACCGACACTTGATCCGTGGCTTAACACCCGATTGGTCCATGATCTCTATTTAAAGAGCATGGAGGGTCATTTGTAGGGAACCATTCATGAGAGAAGCTTATGTAAATTTTCATTCTTTTATTAATAAATTGCTTGAAGTGGTCGCATTGGCTCAGGCCGTGGACTATTTCCCTCTTTGAGGGTTTTAACCACGTCAAGAATACCGGTGTACTGATCTGTGATCTGTTTGTGAGCGGTGTCCTTTGGTGTTCTGTTTGAGGAACTTACCCTGTAAATTCCTACATCTGACGCATTTGTTCGAGAAGTCTTTGGGTCCTACTGTGATTAATTGTGACAATCTAAGTTGTATCAAGATGTCTGGAGATCTCGTGTTTCATGCTAGAACGAAACATATCAACAATAAGTTCCACTTTATTATGAACCTAGTGCAGGATGGGATCGCTAAGTTGGAGTATGTCTCGACAGATGAACAGGTAGCAGACATATTAACAAAGGCTCTTCCTAATAAGAAGTTTGAGTCTCTGAGAAACCTGCTTGGTTTGGTAGACATTGCTAATAGTATTGATGATAAGGATATGGAAGAGATTTGTTGAGGTTTTGCAAGTGAAGCATTGCCTGGGAGGACATCTTGTCGCCACTTTGTGTTGATGTCTAGGTCCAAAAGAAGGGACGATGGCATGGGTCGTAGAACTCTGACCATGGATACGCACCTAGCTCCCTGGGTTGGTGGTTAGCAAGTAAGCCTATTGGTACCTAGAGGGGATGAAAGCTTGAGTCCACCTTATTCCCACTTGGATAGATTGCCCTAGTCAAGAATCTAGTCCATGGCACTGCGGTGCCTCAATTGTTGAGAGACCAATGGATAGATTGCCCTAGTCAGGAATCTAGTCCATGGCATTATGGTGCCTAAAGTTCTTCATTGCTCATATAGTTTGAGATCTTCCATTGTATTTGTAAATGATGAATACCTCCCTAGTTAAGAGGGAGTGTTGGAAATTGTAACTAGGTTGGGTCTTCATTTAAAGTATTTGAGTCATCATGAAATGTACTTGTCAAAAGAATAAAGAAAAGAATTTTTATTATTGTAACAATGACTTATTAAAGCATGGGTTTCATGCTTGGGTCATCATTATATTAGTCAAAGTCCCCACTGTGGACTCCTAGGATTAATATTAAGTTTATAAAGTCATTGTATATTCAAAGAGACCCTTCTTGGGCTTTTGAATCATGTAAAAAGGTTTACTATTGAGTCAAATATGACTTATGTATCATCCACACCAAGTCGGCCTGAGGACATTAATTCGACCTCACATGGAGCCTATAAATAGAAGCAAGTCGAAGTCATTTGGAGCATCTCATCTCAAGCTAGTTTGATATCTCAAGAGTACTTAAAGAAGTGCGAAATAGGACGAAGTGGGTCTAAGGGCGCTGAAAGAAGTGCGAGTTTGGGGAAGTCTAAGGAGAAGAAGAAAATCAAACTTTTGGTGCCTCTCTCTCTCTGTTTCGTGCCCTAGTTTGGGAGATCGAAGTTTTCCAAGTTTCACTGATGCCGAACGCTACCGAATGCTGGAAGTTGTTGCCTAGTCGAAGTTGCTGGAAAGGAGGTCGAAGATCTGGGAGACTGACTTGGTGTCAAGGAAAGGTTTGGTCTTTGTCTCGGGTGAAGAGTCTCAAAGAATACTATTGAAAGGAAGAATTTTCTTGACTGGGTTTTCCCCTCGAGGGGGGCTTTGCCCTAGCATAGTGCCTACATCTTGTGTCTCTTGTTTTGTGATCTTCATACACACATAATATGGTAATTGCTTGATGAAAGATAAGATAATAAAGAAGTAAAAGAAGCCAACACACTTGCAAGTAATTATCAAGGAGAAACAAACCCTAATATAATTTCTTTGATTTTCCAAAAAATAGGAACGACGCGTTGGTGCATCGCGGGGAAATGGCTGAGTGCACAACCGCAGCATATAGCAAAGAATTACGTAGTTGGCAATGACGTGGAGGAGAAGAAGCAGCTAGGCGGGAAGTTGCCCAAAATTCAAATTTAAGATACTAAAACAGTGCGAAACACGCATATGGATTTCCAAATGAATTAATGAATTGATTGAGCAACAATACTCAATAATAATACAGAGATATTTACAAAGATAGAAACATCAAGTTTCTATGTAAAGAATCAGTTTCATCTCAGAAACTGCTAAAAGAATAAAATTAGCAACAGCTAAAAGAATGAGCATTAAACTAAAATAGTATTATTCTAATACCCTCCCTTAATGCTCAATCTATTTACAACACCAATAGACCCCCTGAATTTTACAAACTTATCAGGAACAAGAGGCTTGGTGAAGATGTCTGCAGGCTGCTCTGTTGTGGGAACATATCTCAACTGAACGGATCCGTCTTCAACAAGCTGGCGAATGTAGTGGCAATGAGTTTCCACATGTTTTGTTCGTTCATGAAAGACGGGATTTTTGGCAAGTTTGAGCACTCCCTGATCATCACAAAACAAGGAAGTAGGACCTGTCTGGGAAGCATGCATATCTACAAGCATACGTCGAAGCCAAACTGCCTCACAGGATGCCTTAACTGCTCCTCGATACTCTGCTTTGGTTGAGGAGAGAGCCACGGCTTGCTGCTTCTTACTAGTCCACGTGACAGCACCAGATCCTAGACTAAACACATACCCAGCTGTAGATTTACGATCATCAACCGAACCGGCCCAGTCAGAATCTGTGTAACCACTGAGTATAGGATCGGAATTGCGAGTGTATAGGAGTCCATAATCAGAAGTGCCACGCACATATCGTAGTACACGCTTGGCTGCTATCCAATGATCAGCTTTAGGAGCAGACATGAACCGGGAAATGTAGCTCACTGCAAAACTGATGTCTGGTCTGGTGGCAATAAGGTAGATGGGACTGCCTACTAATTGCCTGAATAAAGTTTCATCCACAGGAAGAGAGGATGACTGAGCTGAGAGTTTGAGCCCTGGTTCCATAGGAGTCGTGGCTGGTTTGCAATCCTGCATTCTGAACCTGTCCACAAGATTTTTGGCATACTTGGACTAAGAGAGAAAGATGTGATTCTCAGTCTGCCAAACTTCAATCCCCAGACAGTCGTGAAGAAGTCCCAAGTCTGTCATATCAAAGGTTCTGCATAAGTCTTGTTTGATCCCATGGATCAAATGTGCAGAGCTGCCAGTAATGATAAGGTCATCTACATAGACAACCACAAACAAGATATCATCACCAATATGCTTGATATACAGATTTGCATCAGATGGGCTCCGTTGAAAACCATGATCTGTCAAGTACTGATCAATTTTCATGTACCAAGCCCGAGGAGCTTGTTTCAATCCATAAAGAGCTTTAGCTAATCTACACACTTTATGTTCTTGACCGGCAATCTTAAATCCTGGAGGCTGTGTCATGTAGACTTCTTCCTGTAAGTCACCATTAGGAAAGCACTTTTTACATCCATCTAATGAACTTTCCATTTAAACTGAGCTGCTAGGGCAAGGACAAGCCGTATGGTACTCATTTTGGCTGTAGGAGCAAAAGTCTCCTCATAGTCAATGCCTTCCTTCTGTGAGAATCCTCGAGCCACAAGACGAGCTTTATACTTGTCTAGAGTTCCATTGGCTTTGTATTTCACTTTATATACCCATTTGCAGCTAATGGGCTTTTTTTCTTCAGGAAGATCAGAAAGGGTCCATGTGTGATTTTTCTAAAGACTTTGGAATTCAGCTTCCATAGCCTGTTCCCACTCAGATATACCCTTAGCCTCTGAGTAAGTTTGAGGCTCAAAGATACTGTGTAGATTAGCCATAAGAGAAAAATTTACTATAGACTGCTATTTGCTCTTATGTCTAGAAGTTCGTCCTTCAAGGAGTTCATCATCCCTGAGATCACCAATGGTTTTAGCCCACCATTTTGGCCGAGAAGTAGAGGAACCAATATCAGGAGGAGATGGAGAAGGTTCAGAAACAATAGGAGCAGCAAGAGAAGGGTTATTTTCCGGAGGAAGTTCAGGTAGTTTATTATCAAACACTGATGCTGCATCATCCCTCCCATCAAGTGAACCTACTGGAAGAAGAACACTGTGTGGCTGATCCTTAGACCACTGCTCAGAAGAAGAAGACTGAAAGAAGCCTCTGTCTTCATCAAATACCACATCCCGACTGAAGCTAAGACGACCAGTGGCTATATCTATTAGTCTGTAAGCCTTGTGATGATCACTGTACCCTGTCATCATGAGTTTTTGGCTTTTGGAATCCAACTTAGAGCGCTTAGCAGCTGGAATCCAAACATATGCAATTGAGCCAAAAATTTTGAGGTGACTGATCTTTGGCTTACGGCCAGACCAAACCTCTTCGGGAGTCTTCCCTTTAACAGCCTGAGTAGGTGATCGGTTAAGAAGATAAACAGCAGTAGAGACTGCTTCAGCCCAGAATTTGTTTGGAACATTCTTGTGTTGTAACATGGAGCGAGCCATTTCAACAACCGTGCGGTTGTGGCGTTCAACAACATTGTTCTGTTGAGGAGTGTACGGAGTAGTGAACTAGCGTTTTATGCCATGAGTATCACAAAAGTTGGAAAAAGCAGAAGAACGAAATCCCCCCCCCCGTTATCTGTCCTAAGAGTCATGATATTACAGCCAGACTCTTTTTCAACTAAGGTTTTAAACTTCTGAAAGATACTAAATGCATCAGATTTATATTTGAGAAAATATACCCACATCTTTCTACTGAAATCATCGACAATAAGCAAAAAATATTTGCAAACAGTGATAGAAGATGTATTCATAGGACCACAAATATCAACATGAATTAACTGGAGTACCTTAGATGCGCGCCAAGATTCTCCATTCGTGAATGAAGACCGATGTTGTTTGCCAGATTGACAAGCGCCGCATACGCCCAACTACTGAGTCTGAATGTCAGGTAATCCTGACACAAGTCCGTCCCTAGAAAGCTGAGAGAGATACTGCATGTTTAGGTGCCCATATCGCTGATGCCATAGAGTGCTGATGGGAGAAACATGAGCTGCTAGAGCCACTTCTGGAAAATCACCAGTGTCAAGAAGCCTGTATAAACCATGATCTTCTAGGCCAACAGCAACTGTAAGACTAGTCTCCCTGTCAATAATAGAGCATTTGTGCGCACTGAATACTACATCAAGTTGAGGAGAGTTCTTCATAATCTGACTGACAGACAGCAGATTAATTTCCATCCCAGGAACATAGTACACATTCAGGAAGATGAGTGTGCGTCCACCAGACTGGATTTGAACTGTACCTCTGCCATCTACTGTGTATTTTTCACATCCGCCAAATACCACGGAATCACTGAAAGGTGAGAAGTCAATAAACCAGTCACGCCTGTGAGAGAAATGGCGTGATGCACCAGAGTCAATGTACCAGGCAGATGATGGAATATGATCTGAAGACCTTTTA
>APFE030663084.1:4461-18692 GCA_000404065.3 Pinus taeda
CGATCAATTTCGGAGTATCTTATCAAGTGGAAGAACTTATCCACTGAAGATTCCACATGGGAGGATGAGAATTTTATACAGAAGTATCCATAACTACTCAAGTGTTGAGGACAACACTTTTTTGAAGTAGAGGGGCATGTTGGATCCCTATAATACTAGTGATTACCCCATTACTATTGTAATTGTACCCCTTATTAATATTGTTGTGCCCCTATTATCCCCATATTGTTATTATTGTGCCTCATAGAATCCCTCTATTGTTATTTTTGCGCCTTTATATTATTATTGTTAGGTTGGCTTGGTTATATTGTGACTCCTTAGACTCCTATATATAGAAAGAAGGTTTTTTCATTTGAATCATCGAAGAATTGTTCATTTATGTAATGTAAAGAAGGTTGCCCCCTTGAAGAGGCTGAATTCTAAAGTGTTAATCTATATTTTCTATCTTTTTGTGAGCTGGTTTCATAACAATGAAACTCATAATGAGAACAAAATGAATGTTAATTGTGATTTTGAAGACTCTAACTTTGGGTTGAAGACTAACCACATTCAAAAGATTGATATGAAGAAGTTTGATGGCAAGGATATGATAACATGGATACTACAAATGGAGCAATATTTTGGTCTACATGACGTACATATTGCATCTTTATATTTAGAACCCAATCAGTTTGTATGGTATCGATGGTTTTTTTCTCGTAAACCACCTATCGCTTGGTCAATTTTTACAGCGAAAATGATTATGAGGATACAAAGAGAAACACCTTCTTTATCTAATTGATAAATCTCAAACAAAAGGGTTCAATGGCAGAGTGCATTGAAGACTTCCAATAATTGAATATCAAGGTAAATGATATTCCAAAAGATCATACGATTGATGTCTTCATAGGGACTTTAAAGGATAACATCCAACCTGAGATTCGTCTTTGGGAACCTTATTCATTGGATAAGGCATTCAAGGTGGAAAGAAAAGTTGAAAGCAAAATTATGGCAACAAGGAAGCCTACCACTCACAACTATAAAGATGGAAGTGATGTTGCTTCTAGTCTTCCACAACCTACAAGGTTGACACCACAACAATTGGAGGAAAAATAGAGCAAAAAGGCTTTGTTATAGTTGTGACAGTAAATACACTAAAGGTCATAAGTTTGTTGAGAAGAAATTATTTTACATTGATTGTGAAGAGGAGGAAAAGGAACAAGAAACATCAAAATAAGAGGATATACACCAGGAATCAACCCTAGAGAAAGAAGAAATGGATCCAACTATATCTTGTAATGCATTAGCGAGAATTACCACTTCTCAAACTCTCAAGATAGAAGTATATATCAATAAGAAAAAGGTAATAGTGTTGATTGATTCAGATAATACCCGTAATTTTATTCATTATAAGATAGCCAAGGAATTGAACTTCATTCTATATCCAACACTAGAGTGTCAAGTGATGGTTACAAATGGAGGAACTATAAATTGTTCTGGAAAGTTCCATAATATCAAGCTAACCATGGTGGAATATGTATTGAATATTCCAATTATTTCTATTCCAATGGGTGGTAATGATGTTGTACTACGAGTCCAATGGTTACAATCTTTGGGGACAATAGCTTCTAATTTTTAATAACGTTTCTTGAAATTCTTTTCCGGAAGGAAAGGAAATTGAATTAAGGGGTATCGCAGGGAAGTCGGGGAAGATAATTAGCTCTAATGGCATGACAAATATTTTGAAAGAATAACAACAGGGAGTAATTGCACAATTATGCTCACTAGAGGTTCAAACATCAAAAACATCTATTCTTCAGATCTCTAGAAAGTCTTGGACAATAAATTCCAAGGCATGTGAGACTCTCGAAGGACTCCCACCTATTTGTGATTATGGTCATGCTATTCACTTGATTCCAGGAAGTGTTTGCCCAAACATGAGGCCTTACAAATATCCCTGTGCCCAAAAGAGTGAAATTGAACGTATGGTTGAAAAAATGCTATAGGTCAATATAATTCAACCCAGTCAAAGTTATTTCTTTCCTCCAGTAATAATGGTGCACAAGAAGGATGGATCATCATGTATATGTCAAGATTATAGGGAGCTCAACAAGCTCATAATTAAAGATAAATTTCCCATTCCTATCATTCATGAATTGTTGTATGAACTACATGGAGAAATTTACTTCACCAAGTTGGATCTTCGTTTAGGGTGTCATCAAACTAGAGCATAATTCAAAATTCATGAAGGCCATTATGAATTTTTAGTCATGCCTTTTGGCCTTACTAATGCACCCTCCACATTTCAAGGATTGATGAATTCGATTTTCAAACCCTTCCTTAGAAATTTTGTGTTAGTAATTTTTGATGATATACTAATTTACAGCAAGTCTTGGAAGCATCATGTTCAACATGTTGATAGGGTGCTCAAACTATTGGAGGAAAAACAATTATATGCAAAAACCTCCAAATGTTTCAATATTTGGGTCATATTGTATCTCATGAGGGTGTTAAGGTAGACCCTTACAAAATTAAAGCCATTAAGGAATAAAATTCCCATAACCCTAAAGAATCTTCAAGGATTTCTTGGATTGACAAGGTATTATTTCAAGTTTGTTGAGAATTATGGGAGAATAGCAATGCCTCTAACAACATTACTGAAGAAAATTGCATTTTCTTGGACTCTAGAAGAAACTAAGGTTTTTGAACATCTTAAAGTTCCATGCATCCATCTTATAGCTACACCAAACTTCACAAAAACCTTTATTGTGGAATGTGATGCTTCGGGAAATTGAATTGGTGTAGCTTTAATGCAAGAAGGAAGACCCATTTCTTTTGAAATTCATCCAATCAAGGGAAAGTATTTACACAAACCTATTTATGAGGAGGAAATGTTGGCAATACTACATGCACTAAAGCAATGGCGACCTTACCTAATGGGAAGAAACTTCAAGGTAAAAACAAATCACGATAGTCTTAAATACCTTTGGGAACAAAGTTTATCTTCAAAAAAACAACAAAAATAGGTCACAAAGGTGTTGGGTTATGACTTTGAAATCATCTACAAAAAAGGGAAATAAAATATTGTTGAAGATGCACTCTTAAGAAAGGATGAGGATGTGGAAGCATTGCTCTATACCATTTATATTTGAAGAATTTCAACCCCCACTCTGGTTATCAGTTTTCCTTATCACTATATGCATTTAGTTTTAAATCCAAGCATGATAAAAAATTCTAAAATCTGGAAATGACAATATTTTCTGAAAACACAAATTTAGAGATTTCATAACTACTGAAATTGCAGAAATAAAACATAGAAAAATTATGACAGCCACACATAGAAAATAACACAGTGATTTTTGGTCAATGTGACCCTAGAAAAACCCCCTACAACTCTTGGGGAAAACCTGTTTGAGAGTTCTTCTTTATTTCTGAAAATGTCTTTACAGAGAAACTGAAATACACAGTAAAAATTTTAGCAACCACAAATTACAACTTATCTCGATTTTCATGCTTGAACTCCACCTCGAAAATCGTGTCAATCAACAAACAGCCAAAACAGAAATTTTTACAGCAATAAAATAGAATTAAATGTTGTATGGCTTGCCTCGAAAAATGTGCCCAAAACTTCTTGTACAGACTGTACAAATAGTACGAATTTCAACAGTAGGGTTACCTCGAAATTCATGCCCTTTTTTGTTGTCTCTCTTCCTTGATTTGTGTGCCTTTCTCATGTAGTACGATTTTTCTTTGGGATGCGTGCCAATAAATGGTGTTGTCCAGATTTGCTGAAATGTATTCTTGCTGCTCTCCTTCACTTCCTCACTACTCAGAAAAAAAATTTCCTTGCTCTCTCTTCTCTTTCTCTCAAATGCTCGTGAAATAATGAATTGATCTTTTCCTCTTCTCTTCTCCTTTTCTTATCTAAATGACCTCTTGGGCTACCCTAAGATCTAATGGCTGAGATTCATTTAGATTTGGGAATGATAATAAATATGCATTTAATTCTCACTTTCTATTTTTTAACTCACCCACTTAAATAAAGACCCACTTAGCCTTTTATTTCCATAGTCACTTTTTCACTTTATAATTCTTCATTGACTTTAATAAAATCACCTTTAAATTATAATGTAACTTTACAACTTATAAAGTCAATTTTAAGTTAGAATGTAACTTTACCACTTATAAAGTCACTTTTAAATTAGAATGTAACTTTACCACTTATAAAGTCACTTTTGGAGAAAAGTACAAATAAATTTGGAGACTTTTCCTTAAGCCAAAGTTCAAAGCTTTAGGGAACCACTTGTTCTCTGGTACCCAAATTTTAACACTCTCTCTTACGGAGGAAAGTATTCCTCACCACTCTCATCTTGTCTCTGAAGTAGACATGCTTGCTCCATGGTAAGGCTTTGGTGAAAATGTCTGATACCTGCTCATTTGTGGAAATGTACTCAAGCTTGATAGCTCCCTTTTGAACATAGTCTCTAATGAAGTGATACTTGATCTCAATATGTTTTGACCTGACATGAAAAATTGGATTCTCCGTGAGTTTTATGCAACTTTGATTATCACAGTAAATTACTAAAGGTCTCAACGCTTGACCAAATAGACCAAACAACATCTTGCGAAGCCATATGGCCTCACAACTAGCCAAACTAGCAGCGATATACTCTTCCTCAGCTGAGCTCAATGCAACTGACTGTTGTTTCCGACTGATCTGTGACACAACTGCCGAACCCAACCCAAAACAACACCCGGAAGTAATCTTCCTATCTGAAGCACAACCTACCCAATCTGAATCTGTGTACCCTGTCAGTCTCACTCCATCACCCTCTCTATAATCCATATCAAAATCCAGAATCCCCTGCAAGTAACAAATAATGTGTTTCGCAACCACCCAGTGCACTCACCTGGACTCACACATGAACTAACTCGTAGTGTTAACTGCAAAACATATACCTGGTCGAGTGTTGACCAAATACATCAAACAACCAATCAGCTATCTGTATAGAGTAGGATCCACCAACTCAGAATCAAAAGCATGAAGCTTCTTCCAATTAGCGATCCTACATGTAGACATGGGTTTGTAGTCCTCCATGCGAAATCTGCTAAGAATATCCACAATGTACTTCCCTTGTCCCAAGAAGAAATTCCCCTCCTCTTTCCACACCTCCAATCCCAGAAAATAATGCATCATGCTGATATCCTTCATATCAAACTATGAAGAAAACTTTCTCTTGCAGCCCTCAATAAGTCTCTCTACACCAGTGATGATCAATTCATCAACATACAACACCAAAATGAGAGGCTCCTCACCCACTACAATGAAGTACAGGTTTGAATCAGCCAGCCTCACTCTTTGTGAAACCCAACTGCTTCAAGTATTTATTAATCCTCGAGTAAAAAGCTCTAGGAGTTTGCTTTAGGCCATAGAGTGCCTTTTTCAATCTGCATACATGGGACTCCTTCCCATGAACCTCAAAGCCCTGCGGTTGCTCAATATAAACCTCCTCCTGAATGAAGCCAATGAAAAATGTGGTCTTCGCATCCATCTAGTGGATCTTCCAACCCATCTCTGCTGCAATCGATATAATGGAGCGAATAGATGTATACCGAGCTATGGGAGCGAAGGTCTTCTCATAGTCAGCTCCCTCTACCTGTGAGAACCCTCTTGCCACAAATTGAGCCTTGAACTTCTCGATGTTGCCATCAGCAGCATGCTTTATCTTGTAGAGCCATCTAGAAGTAACAATTGATTTACCTTCAGGCCTCGGCACTACCTCCCAAACATCGTTCTTCAAAATAGAAGAATATTCTTCCATCATGGCCTCTCTCTAGACCTACTAGCTGACTGCCTCCTCATAACTAGAAGGCTTGGAGTCAACAATGCTTGTTACCAATTCCAAGTAACTATAGAACTGCTTAGGTGGTTTACTCTCTCTAACCTATCTCTTTGGCTCAGCAACTGATGTGGCCTCGTGAAAGGTATCTTGAAGCCACTTGGGCTTCCTCTTCCCTAAGCATACTTCTCCCACTGGAGTGAAAGAATCCTCATCATCATTAGAAGCCTGAACTCCTGAAGGCCTGCCAACTGACCTCATGCCTGAATCTGTGCTTGTAGATGTTGAAGTACCGTGTGAATTGTACATTAGTGGACTACCATGTGAACTTCTCTGCGGGCTGCCCTGCATGCTACCCAAGGAACCACCACCTGACTCTAAGAGCCACTACTCAGTGATGGACCTGAAACTATAATCGATGTACCTCTTGATCCCTAACCACAGGATCCCTGTGACTGACTCAGCTGCTCCTGAGGGTCTGGTGACTCTGGATACTCTAACTCTCGTGACATCATGAAAGCTCTCTCCTCCTTGGACTTCACATCCCACCTGACAACCACTTTCCTCTACATAGGAATATAAATCTGATAATATTTCGAGTCTCATTATAACCCACAAAGATGCCCTTGTCTGTAGTGGGCTCTAGCTTGGTCCTGTTCTCCTTCGGGACATAGGGATATGTAAGGAACCCAAAGGTATGAAAGTTCCCAACATCATGATTCTTCCAAGAAAAAACCTCCTTTGGATTCACATTCCCCAAGGCACGATGTGGACTCCTATTCTACAAGTACACAACAGTGTTGCAGGCCTCTGCCCACAAAAATAAAGGTAACCACTAATCATGAAGCATAGCTTTAACAGCCCCTGTAATGGACGTATTATTCATCTTTGCAACCCCATTTTGTTGGGGGTAGCAAGGAATTGTGAACTCCCTCCTAATCCATGCCTCAGCACAAAAATCAACAAACTCACCAAGTGTATACTCCCCTACATTGTCCAACCTGAGAACCTTGATCGCTTTGAACTCTTGAAACCACTTGAAGACCTCACTCTTGGTCTTCAAGAAATAAATCCAGATCTTCCTGGAGTGGTCATCAATGAATAAAACATAGTACTCATAGCCACTCAAGGATACATGAGACATCCGACCACTCACATCAGTATGAATCAAGTCAAGGATCCATGTCACTCTGTCATCATTGTTGGGAAAAGGGGATCTGGAAAACTTCCCCATAGCACATCCTCTGCATACATAAAGGTGATCAGAACTAAAATTTGGCACACCAGTGGTGATCTCCCTCAATGTACTCAAGGCCCCGTGATACATGTGCCCCACCCTGTGGTGCCAAATCTCACACAACTTTGAACTACTAAATCTATTGGCAGTCTTGTCTCGGGTGCTACTACTCAATGCCATCATGAGCTAGAACGAGAACTTGTACACCTTGGCATGGCACACATCAATCTCTCTAGCTAAAGAAGCTTGAGTTCCCCTAGGATATATAAGCACATGCCCTATCCTGAACAACACATCATACCCTTTGTCCTCAAACATTGAGATGGATATCAGGTTCTTCTTCATTCCAAGCACACATAAAACATCTGACACTTTCAAGGGAGGTTTGGGTCCCCTATCAAATGTCAATGTCCCCACACCGACTACTCTAACAATGTTGTCATCACTAAGTACTACCTCCATATCAGTATCACCCTCTGAAAGCTCTAAGAAGTACTCTCTGACTCCTGTCATGTGGCAGAAAGCACCATTGTCAACATACCAAATGCTAGAATATGCTCTGCTAGTAGTGGGGAATGCAAACTCCCTATGAACCTGTATGGCAGGTGATCTTGCACTAGGCGCCTCACAAGCTATGAACCCAAACTCTCGATCAAAGCTCTCTGAGAAGCTCTCTATCTCTACAGAAGTTTCCATGGGTTTGTCTTTCCCTTTCTTATTCTTCTTCTTTGGACACACAACAACATAGTGTCCCAACTTTTGACAATTCCAACATTTGACTTTGGAATAGTCCTTCTCCTTGTTTTTTTGCTTGCCTTTACCTTTGCCTTCACCTCCACTGTTGCAAGCTTGCTTCTTTGCTCTGCCCTTCTTGCCTCTTGCTAACAATGCCACATTGTCATCCTCCTCCACTTGTTTGGTTGCCCCAAGATGGTTCTTTCTGATCTCATTATGAATGAAATCATCCCACAACCTCTCCCAATTGGCAAGGTTTTCCCGTGCAACAATGCCATCCACAAAATTCTCCCAAGTCTTGGGAAGACCATTCAAAGCAATCCTCACCAACTCATTCGGTGCAATGATCCCACCTATCGTTGCCAACTCATCTCTCACTGAAGTGATCTTTGAGAGGTATGTTGTAGCACTGTCAGTCTTAGCCATTTTAATGGCCTTCAATTTCTCCTTTAGGACCACTTTTGTGTTTTCATTTGAGCTCTGGTAAAGACTAGTCAAGGTTATCCACATCTCATGTGCATAATTCTTTCCTCTCACATGAGGAATGACATTGTCTTTGATTCCTTCCAGAACCAAGCTTTTTTCCTTAGAATTTTTTTTGTTAAACTCTGCCAACTGTACAGGGTCAACAGGTACTACTACTAGGTTCTGTGTGGTATTTTCCATAATGCCCCAGACTTATGTTTTCATCAAAGATGCTCTGGATTCTCTAATTCCATGCACTATAGTTGTTCCGCCCATCCAAACCGTCTTCAACTCTCAAACCCAGAGACATGTTTCACAGTCCTACCAAACTGAAATTTTCAAATCTGTGGTAAAGGTTTTTGTTTTTTGTGTAAAAATCAACTTGTTGTAATTTTAACTTTGTTGTCCCAAACTACACTTTTCGGCCAACCAAGCTCTAATACCATAAATAATTTCAACCCCCACTCCAGTTATCAGTTTTTATTATCACTCCATCTATTTAGTTTTAAATTCAAGCATGATAAAAAAATTCTAAAATCTAGAAATGACAATATTTTCTGAAAACACAAATTTAGAGATTTCACAACTGCTGAAATTGTAGAAATAAAACACAACAAAATTATGATAGCCACACACAGAAAATAACACAGTGACTTTTGGTCAATGTGACCCTGGAAAAACCCCCTACAACTCTTGGGGAAAACCAGTTTGAGAGCTCTTCTTTATTTCTAAAAATGTTTTTACAGAGAAACTGGAATACACAGTAAAAATTTCAGCAACCACAAATTACAACTTATCTCTATTTTCGTGTTTGAACTCCACCTCGAAAATAGTGCCAATCAGTAAATAGCGAAAACAGAAATTTTTACAGCAATAAAACTGCATTAAATGTTGTAAGGCTTGCCTCGAAAAATGTGCCCAGAACTTGTTGTACAGACTGTATAGATTTCAGCAATACAGCTACCTTGAAATCTGTGCCCAAATCTGCCTCAAAATTTGTGCCCTTGCTGTTGTCCCTATTCCTCGATTTTTGGGTTTTCCCTCTTCCTTGATTTATCTGTCTTTCTCCTGTTGTATGGTTTTGCCTTGGGATGCATGCCAATAAATGTTGTTGTCCAGATTTTCTTAAATGTATTCTTGCTACTCTCCTTCACTTCCTCACTGCTCAGAAATTTTTTCCTTGCTCTCTCTTTTCTTTCTCTCAAATGCTCATGAAAGAATGAATTGATATTTTCATCTTCTCTTATCATTTTATTCTCTAAATGGCCTCTTGGATTACCCTAAGACCTAATGGCTAAAATTCATTTAGATCTGAGGATGAGAATAAATGTGCATTTAATTCTCACTTTCTATTTTTTAACTCACCCATTTAAATAAAGACCCACTTAGCCTTTTATTTCCATAGTCACTTTTTCACTTTTTAATTCTTCATTGACTTTAATAAAGTCAAATTTAAATTAGAATGTAACTTTACAACTTATAAAGTCACTTTTAAATTAGAATGTAACTTTACCACTTATAAAGTCACTTTTAAGTTAGAATGTAACTTTACCACTTATAAAGTCACTTTTAAATTAAATTGGCTTTACCACTTATAAAGTCACTTTAGGAAAAAAGTACAAATAAATTTGGATACTTTTCCCGAGGCTAAAGATCGAAGCCTTAGGGAACCACTTGCCCTTTGGTACCCAATTTTTAACAATATTATCCTACCTAATTGGACTCTGAAGCAAGGGATGAATGAAAGAATGACAAAGAGGTGTGGACACTCATTCAAAAGTTGTAGCAAGATCCCAGTACATATGATACATTTATCTGGAAAAATGATTCATTGTGGTACAAATATCGCTTCTATTTTTGCAACAATTCCCAAATCAAACAAAATATTCTTTTGGAATTGCACACCTCCCCCTTAGGAGGGCAATCAGGATTTTTAAAAACTTACCACAAGGTCAAGAAGGAATTATTTTGGGATGGCCTTAAATATGATATTCAGAAGTTTTTGGCAGAATGTTTGGTTTGCAAACAAAATAAAATTGAGAAAATTAAGACCTCTGGTCTATTACAACCTTTAGTCATTCCAAGTCAGCATTAGGAGGAGGTCTCAATGGAATTTATCATAGGTTTACCCAAGTCTAAAGGAAAGAGTGTCAGCATGGTGATAGTTGGTAGACTTACCAAGTATGCACACTTTTGTGCACTATCTCACCCTTTTAAAGCCAGTACAGTTTCTACTACATTTATGGAAACAATTCAAAAGCTACATGGAAACCCAAATATTATTGTAAGTGACAGAGATCCCATTTTTACTGGAAATTTTTGGATAGAATTATTTTCTTGTCTTGGTACTCAATTAGCTCATAGTTCATACTATCATCCTCAATTAGATGAGCAAACTGAGATAGTGAACAAATGTTTGGAAGGATATTTGTGTTTCTTTCTATATGATAAACAAACACAATGAGTGAAGTGGTTACATCTGGCTAAATGGTGGTATAACACTTCCTTCGATACTGTGGCAAAAATGACCCAATTTATGGCACTTTAAGGATATCATTCACCATCCATCACATCATATTTAAGAGAAAATTGAATGAAACAACGAGCAGATCAGCATCGCAGCGAAAGAAGTTTTGATGTAGGTGACTAAGTATTTTTAAGGCTACAACCATACAAACAAATGTTTCCTTATCAAGCTAAGAAGGATAATAGATTATCACCGAAGTATTATGGTCCTTACAAAGTGTTGCAAAATATTGGTACTATGGCATACAAATTGGAGTTACCTACATCTTCTTGAGTACACCCACTTTTCCATGTTTCATGCTTAAATATGGTTATCGGTGATAAGCTCCCAATTGAAATAGTATTTCCAGAACTTGACAAAGAAAGAAAAATCATATTGGAGCCTGAATTTGTCACGAAAACAAGAACCCGACAGCAATGGAATCAATCAATTTCAGAGCATCTGATTAAGTGGAAGAACTTACCCGCTAAAGATTCCACATGGGAGGATGAGAATTTTATACAAAAGCATCTAAAACTACTGAAACGTTGAGGACAAGACTTTTTTTGAAATATAGGGGAATGTTAGGCCCCTATATTACTAGTGTAGCCCCATTATTTTTATTATTAGTGTAACCCCCTATTGTAATTGTTGTTCCCATGTAGACCTCATATTTTATTGTTGTGCCCCATAGAAGCCCACTATTGTTATCATTGTGCCCTTATATTATTATTGTTATGTAGGCTCTGATTATATTGTGACCCCTTAGACTGCTATACATACCAAGGAGGTCTTCTCACTTGTATCATCCAATAATTGTTCATTTATGTAATGTAAAGGAGGCTTCACCCTCGAAAAAGCTAATTTTTAAGTCGTTGATCTATCTTTTCTTTTGTTTTCTGAGTTGGTTGCATAACAATTACAGACCTCAAGGATTCGAGCTGCATGGAAGAAGGAGGACATGCTTTGGTCTATTCTCTTGTGTTTTTGGCAGGTTAAGCTCAAGGAAGGTTGAAAGTGGGTTAATTTGGGAACAAGTTTGTTTCTATATGTGGTAAATCTATGTGTTAAGGTCGAGCTAGTAATTTGTGTTCGGAGGGTTATGACCCCTAGCTGGTGTTGTAAACAAGGATCAAATGAGGATCAAGTTCCCTAAAGAAACAGCTCAGAAGATTGGAGGCCATGGAAGAGGATTATCACATGTTTTATTGACTTATGTGACGATAGGTTCAAAGGTAGTCCGAACTGTAGCAGGTCGAGAATTGCAGTCTGTTTGGAACCAAGAAGTTATTGTTTCTTAAGGGACTAAGATGAGTTCCTAAGAAGGTATGATTTGTGGTCTTGTGTTGATGATTTTCTAAGGTGGTATGGTTGTCAATAATTATTATCGACAACAGTGCATTGCATTGAAAGATGTAACTAGTTTCAGTCTCCATAATTGTACCTCCATGTATTTTATTTAAAAATAAAAAAGAACAAAAAAATAAAAATTTCGTTTCAATCATGGGTTTCGTGCTCAAAAAAGAATTTTATTATTTTTATTTTTATTAGATAAGGATGTTTTTCATGCTTCTAGGATTTGTTGAGTCAAATAATTTGTTGAAGAATTTAGGGCATTTAGATTACAATAAGATTCTTCTAGCGATGATAACTATTTGTGAGTTACTTTTTACTTTTTCTTATTACCACAATATTCTCTTATTATTATTAGTGTGTGTTCTCTTACTTCATCAAATAGTTACCAAAACAAAAGAGACAAGAACACAAGATGTCGGCGCTCAGCCAGGGAAAAACCTCTCTCTCCTAGAGAGGAAAACCCTTCTGCAAATTTCTCTTATTGAAGCTTCAATTGACAAATGCCAAACGTTAGATCCTTGACAAGTAGATCCTCCAAGCACAAGACACGGCCCCTCTTCCTTTTGTCCTTTAATTGATTCCTCCTTCTAAACTGCACCTTGATCTATTCTTCTTCTTCTGACAACTGATAGCACGACTGCAGAAACCCTAGATCTCCGTAGAGAACTATACTATAGAGTATTTCTTCTTTTCTCTTCCTCGCTTGGCAACCTTCCTTTTTCTTGATTCTTAGGCTAGAAGATGGGACTTTTCTTGAGGTATATTTATGAGTTGAGAGGTTGATCCTCCTAATGCTACTGCAGGTCTAATTTCTCGCACTTGTGGTTGATCTAGGCTTGAAATTGACCCTTTTGCTTGCTCCCATTAAAGAAATTTTGAGGTCTAAAATAGGTCTCCTATGTAAATTATAAAATAATAGTGGAAATAATAAAATAAGATTAGATTAGATCATCAAAGTTTAGAGGGGAAAAAAAAAAAAAAAAAAAAAGACTAATATATATATATATAATTATAAATAATATAATAATATCAACTTATCTCCCTATGGGTTACTAAATTGAGTGGAACACTCGTGGATACAATTGATTCAATCAATCCAATGAGTACCTATTGCCATACTTTTAGATGCCATGCACAATGAAAAATAGAAACATGAAAAATGTGATTGCAATCCAACGTTTTCCAATGTATTCTCATTTTTCATTTAGCAGTCCACCAAAATAATACAACAGTACCCTTGAATCAAGAATAAAATTTGTATCCAACGAATACCCTGCTCAATTTGACTAAACCTTGGAGAAGAAGTGAAAAAGTTATTTATTATTTTATTATTTTTTAATCTTTTTAATTTTTTACTCCAAAAATGGTGAATTATCCTCCATGGTTGACATCATCATCTTGAATCCTATTGGTTCTTATAAAGTTTATTTTGGTTGTACAATTTTTTTAGGAGGCCCGTTTAAGACCTCAAAAGTTCTCTAATGCTTCCTTCGCTTTAAGTGTCCCTTTCTTCACTTAATGAGGAGGCTTAATTAGTGATCTTTTCTAGCCCAACCAAGCTTCTTCTTATGATTGTAATAGTTGATCCGATATGGAAGCAGAATGAGCCCTTTCACCTTCGCATGTGTGACTGTAATTAGGTCTGAAATAGGCCTTCCAAACTCAGCCTTCTTTCCTTCCTTTCTTGCCGGATTAGAGACACGTTCTTCTTGCTTCTTCGCACTTCTTCTAGCCTTTTTCTTCGCTGATTTCAGAGATCACTTGATACTTCATTTGTGAGGTCGAGCTGCCTTATATATAGGAGTTTGTCCCTCCTATTTGAGCTGACTTGAGCTAGTGAGTCCGACTTGTCTTAAGTGCATAAAATTTTCATTTTGAGCCAACATGAAGAGGAGACTTGTCTTTCCTTTGGAGGATTACCTTTGACATATTTCTTTGATAGAATTAAATAGTGTAACATGTATATTTTAACCCCGTACAGAAATTACCTGCATATGAATTCTAAATCACAGGAAAAATAAAAATGTGAGAGCATAACACATAAAAACACATATACACAGAGATTTCCCACTGGATCCCAAAATCGGGACTACCAGCTTGATTTTTCATTATA
>APFE030663090.1:0-24293 GCA_000404065.3 Pinus taeda
ATTTCTAGTCAATCTGAGCCGTTCATTAGGCGGATGATCTGACGGTAGAACTTATGTTTAGTGTAGGGTTTTTTTCCCTAGAAGGCAACCCCTCTCTTTGTATGAGGGTATTGTATTTGAGGCGGCGATATTGATGTGTATTCTGTGTGTGTGAGCGAGAAACAGAGAGGTGAGACTGTGAGAGAAAACAGAGGATATTACAGCGGCTTGCTGTAGGTTGTGTCTCTTCATTTTGCTGGATAATAGAAAGGAAGGACTGGCTGTTCGAGGTGGACGTAGCCCAAACTGGGTGAACCACGTATATTTGTGTCTCTCTTGTTTTGTGCGTTTTCTGTGTTTATATTTCTACAATATTTTATGTGTTCCATTGTTCCGTAATATATAATTTTCTAACAAATAAAACTTTATCAAAAAACCGAGAGTGCCAATATCTCTTTCCATATGCTTTCATCATGCTTATCACACGCATTATTAGTGGACTCATGTATAGGAGTCAATGAGCTATCATTCTATATGAAATCCACTATGACAAGTATCAAGAGTATCATTTACTAGAGCCAAGGTGCTAGCCTTCTTTATATGATCAAGATGTCAAATGGATGGATGTTAGTCAATCATCAAGTGTATCAATATATCAAATTTAGATAGCCTCATAAAATTCAAGCATATCAAAATGTTCAACACCAGGTGCATCATTTCATCATAGGAAACATAGATCCAAGTCACTTTCTTATGCATGCTTGAGCTATCAAAGAAAGAGACATCATACCTTAGGGCTTACCTAGCCATCAATCTTGCAATTGAAATACAACATATCATGCATACCTTGTGGTATTCAATTACCTATGCACCTTCTTATAGGTAGCTTGTAGTGTTTGCCACCTTTTCATCAAGTACCTCTTTACCTCTTTGCAAATCTAGCTTTTTGTTCTTGCATCTCAAATAATCCTCAAGAGGTATCCACTTATCACATCTCATTAAGGAGGTTAGAAACATCCATATACTCAAATACATATGCAGGAAGTATAAGCAATAAATATAATCATCATATCGATAGGTCTAAACAAAAGTAAGAGGCATCATAATTTAAGAAATACTTATCTTCAATGACAGGAGATCATCTCCCTCTTGAACCAACCTTCAAGAGCCATCAATGTCCATGGTCCATATACCAATCTTGCCTTCAATTATCCAACGAGGTTTGTTAGGGATTATCCCATCTAGGGCTTCATCAAATATTCTTCAAGTGCTTGAGAATCTTCACATTGACCAGCTAGGATCCAGATCTCATAGTGTTTCAATAAACCAGGGTTTTCTCTCCAACCCTAACCTCATAGAATCCATCAGACCCTAATAATCAAGTTTCATAGGGTTTTCTTCAAATTGTAGAATTATTTTAGGTCTCCACCATCCTCTTCTTGCTTCCATCAATGGTGACATTGTCGGGGTGATCTCCATGGCTTTTCTTTGCCCAAATTTGATACCATGTTAACTTTTCATAGGGATAAATTGTTATTTTCTTTGATAATTTCATTTCTTCATTAATATATTAAGTTCACCCCATATCATCATTACATTATCCATATCTACACCGTTATTCATCAACATATGCAATTTTATGCAAATAACAACAACATCATCATCAATGCAATGGAACATAAAGGAACAATAGAAGAAAAGCATGCACACACATAGAGACACCGGGATTGGTCTGAGACCAGGGAAAAGCCCACTATGGGGAAAACCCTTGCAAATCTTCTTCTTCTTAGATCGTCATCAAATGATTCAGAAAAAGAGATTACAATGATCCATAAATTTATCTATGTAAGAAAACAACTATGATATCCATGAAACATATCTAAACATGCTTATAATCACAGCCCTGATTCTGAGGATTGTTGTTGGATATTGTTGTCACTGTGTTGAACATTGTTTTCACTGAACGAAATCTTCAAAATACTGAAATCTCATCTTTGAGTCCTGAAAGTGGGGAGGAGGGGATGTGCGAGTTCCTGTAGCAGTCCTCAATGCTCTCTGCAAAACTAGAAGATTGCATCCTGAACATATGTGGATGCTTCGAGGTGAACTAGATGAGGGCGCCAGGGCTCAATCATACCCAAAACTGCCTCAAACATTGGATGCTCACATAAGGCTTATGTTTGAGTGTCTATGGCAGCCCAGACTCTCTCAGGATCATACTGTGTATGCATCCGGGGACCAAATTGAGCAGTGAAAACCCTAGATTCCCAGATGCTCCCACAAACACTTTGCGCTAGTGTCCAAGGCTCCCTGGACATTGTCAGGACCATACTATGCCAGTATCCAGGGAAGAAAATAGTTAGTGACACTCCAACGTCTGAGGTCCAGAAAACCCTATATTAGTGTGAATTTTGACCCAGTAGTTTCACACCCTTTGTGTGAGCTTTACTCCATTAGACCTGTGCAAACCAAGACATTAAGAGAAGAGAATATGGGTTGATCAATGTGTCCAAATGAGATTGAGGCATCTTCTATTTATAGGCTTTCATGAGGGTCGACTTAGGGTTGAGGCTGACTTGTCCAATTTAACATGTGCTTAGGGCCAACCTAACCCAATATACATGAGTGAATAAATAAATTCAATAACCATCTTTCGCTTGTCCAAATAAGGTGATCTTTAGGTCGATTTTGGTCCTCTCGAAAATAGGAATCTATTTTAATTATTATCTTCTTCATATGAGTTATCTTCTTCATTATTATCAGACCCTAATAATCAAGTTTCATAGGGTTTTCTTCAAATTGTAGAATTATTTTAGGTCTCCACCATCCTCTTCTTGCTTCCATCAATGGTGACATCGTCGGGGTGATCTCCATGGCTTTTCTTTGACCAAATCTAATACCATGTTAACTTTTCATAGGGATACATTGTTATTTTCTTTGATAATTTCATTTCTTCATTAATATATTAAGTTCACCCCACATCATCATTACATTATCCATATCTACACCATTATTCATCAACATATGCAATTTTATACAAATAACAACAACATCATCATCAATGCAGTGGAACATAAAGGAACAATAGAAGAAAAACATGCACACACATAGAGACACCAGGATTGGTCTGAGACCAGGGAAAAGCCCACTATGGGGAAAACCCTTGAAAATATTCTTCTTCTTAGATCGTCATCAAATGATTCAGAAAAAGAGATTACAATGATCCATAAATTTATCTATGTAAGAAAACAACTATGATATCCATGAAACATATGTAAACATGCTTATAATCACAGCCCTGATTCTGAGGATTGTTGTTGGATATTGTTGTCACTGTGTTGAACACTGTTTTCACTGAACGAAATCTTCAAAATACTGAAATCTCATCTTTGAGTCCTGAAAGTGGGGAGGAGGGGATGTGCGAGTTTCTGTAGCAGTCCTCGATGCTCTCTGTAAAACTAGAAGATTGCATCCAGAACATATGTGGATGCTCTGAGGTGAACTAGATGAGGGCGCCAGGGCTCAATCATACCCAAAACTGCCTCAAACATTGGATGCTCACATAAGGCTTATGTTTGAGTGTCTATGGCAGCCCAGACTCTCTCAGGATCATACTGTGTGTGCATCCGGGGACCAAACTGAGCAGTGAAAACCCTAGATTCCCAGATGCTCCCACAAACACTTTGCGCTAGTGTCCAAGGCTCCCTGGACATTGTCAGGACCATACTATGCTAGCGTCCAAGGAAGAAAATAGTTAGTGACATTCCAACGTCTGAGGTCCAGAAAACCTTATATTAGTGTGAATTTTGACCCTGTAGTTTCATACCCTTTGTGTGAGCTTTACTCCATTAGACTTGTGCAAACCAAGACATTAAGAGAAGAGAATATGGGTTGATCAATGTGTCCAAATGAGATTGAGGCATCTTCTATTTATAGGCTTTCATGAGGGTCGACTTGGGGTTGAGGCTGACTTGTCCAATTTAACATGTGCTTAGGGCCAACCTAACCCAATATACATGAGTGAATAAATAAATTCAATAACCATCTTTCGCTTGTCCAAATAAGGTGATCTTTAGGTCGATTTTGGTCCTCTCGAAAATAGGAATCTATTTTAATTATTATCTTCTTCATATGAGTTATCTTCTTCATTATTATCAGACCCTAATAATCAAGTTTCATAGGGTTTTCTTCAAATTGTAGAATTATTTTAGGTCTCCACCATCCTCTTCTTGCTTCCATCAATGGTGACATCGTCGGGGTGATCTCCATGGCTTTTCTTTGACCAAATCTAATACCATGTTAACTTTTCATAGGGATACATTGTTATTGTCTTTGCTAACTTCATTTCTTCATTAATATATTAAGTTCACCCCACATCATCATTACATTATCCATATCTACACCATTATTCATCAACATATGCAATTTTATACAAATAACAACAACATCATCATCAATGCAGTGGAACATAAAGGAACAATAGAAGAAAAGCATGCACACACATAGAGACACCAGGATTGGTCTGAGACCAGGGAAAATCCCACTATGGGGAAAACCCTTGCAAATCTTCTTCTTCTTAGATCGTCATCAAATGATTCAGAAAAAGAGATTACAATGATCCATAAATTTATCTATGTAAGAAAACAACTATGATATCCATGAAACATATGTAAACATGCTTATAATCACAGCCCTGATTCTGAGGATTGTTGTTGGATATTGTTGTCACTGTGTTGAACACTGTTTTCACTGAACGAAATCTTCAAAATACTGAAATCTCATCTTTGAGTCCTGAAAGTGGGGAGGAGGGGATGTGCGAGTTCATGTAGCAGTCCTTGATGCTCTCTGCAAAACCAGAAGATTGCATCCAGAACATATGTGGATGCTCCGAGGTGAACTAGATGAGGGCGCCAGGGCTCAATCATACCCAAAACTGCCTCAAACATTGGATGCTCACATAAGGCTTATGTTTGAGTGTCTATGGCAGCCCAGACTCTCTCAGGATCATACTATGTGTGCATCCGGGGACCAAACTGAGCAGTGAAAACCCTAGATTCCCAGATGCTCCCACAAACACTTTGTGCTAGTGTCCAAGGCTCCCTGGACATTGTCAGGACCATACTATTCCATCGTCCAGGGAAGAAAATAGTTAGTGACATTCCAACGTCTAAGGTCCAGAAAACCCTATATTAGTGTGAATTTTGACCCTGTAGTTTCACACCCTTTGTGTGAGCTTTACTCCATTAGACCTATGCAAACCAAGAAATTAAGAGAAGAGAATATGGGTTGATCAATGTGTCCAAATGAGATTGAGGCATCTTCTATTTATAGGCTTTCATGAGGGTCGACTTGGGGTTGAGGCTGACTTGTCCAATTTAACATGTTCTTAGGGCCAACCTAACCCAATATACATGAGTGAATAAATAAATTCAATAACCATCTTTCGCTTGTCCAAATAAGGTGATATTTAGGTCGATTTTGGTCCTCTCAAAAATAGGAATCTATTTTAATTATTATCTTCTTCATATGAGTTATCAAAAGTGGAATTTGACCGCAGTTGCAAAAATTAACATTAAGGAAATGTGAATGAAGCCTTCATTGTAATGAGTGTTGAAGAAGGACAACGCAAACAGAAAAAACAAAAAATTACAAATTAGCATCATGTACAGTGGAAGGATATTTCACTATGCGGATTTCATTTTTAGCATTTTCATATTCTGCATAATGACATTAACTCAATACTTAGACATTTCAACATTGTTTTGGTGAATGAACGAATTGACACATAATCGGGAATGAGAAGTGTTGTCACATGAAAATACTTTGTTTCTATCAAATAGAGCCAACTGAATCAACATAGTAGTGGCTTCCAACCGAACTATGAACTCGTTTTGTAATAGCAATAACTAGCTAGGTTCCTGCACAATATATCTTTATGGTTTCCCTTACATGCCTTTCAAATTATAATTATTATTGACAAACTATAGGCTAGCTATCATTATCACACATAATTCACATTTAATTTGGTTTGTAAACTTTTGACACTTAAGATACATATAACAATGATATTAAATCAAGAGTAAAGTGTGAAGCAAATGGAGTAGATGGTGTTGGAATTTCAAGATTTATTTGTACTTCTTCTCATAAACGCTAGCTTTGCTATCTTGAATTTCTATTTATTGAGTGTCCTGTAAAATAGGTTTCACATGAAAAATAGTAACAGATGGTGATTATTTAATGTATAAAAAAATCTACATTTAAAGGGCATTAAAAATGTTACTAATTGAGAGAATATTTTGAAAATACAAAGCGAATATGGCTAGCAAAGGAAGGAAAGAAGCTATTTTCACTAATAAAATTAACTCACTTGCACTTATCAATGAAAGCTTTCAGTGTTTAGCTGCTTATCAACAATATGTGAATCTGTCAAAGGAAGAGAAAAATAGAGATAATATTTGGTCTACTAGATTAGCGAATGCTACATGCATTCCAAAAGTGTTTGATTTCAAAGAAATTGTTTATTTGTGTGCAAACAATTTCGATTCAAACATGTTTAAAATTATGCTAACAACAAAGAAGACTCCAATTTCTCTAACTTTGGAGTCATTTAGATGCATGTTCAAGCTATTGGAACCAAATGTATGCTTAAATTTGTTGAAAGAAAATAGTTTTCTGGAGTTAGAAGTAGGGGACATGAACATCATTCAGGAATTAATGTTGCCAACTTCTTAGGTTCCTTCTAATATTTATGTTCTAGATATTTCTTTGTTTAGATAGTTGTTTAGAGACTTTTGTTGGCTCTGTTCCCATTTAATGGGCCAATAAACTGTGACCAATTTTCCAAAATTCATTCTCTATCTACTCTATTGCTCATATAAAAATTATTTTTTATTCGACTGGGATGATTTTGTTTCAAATGAATTAGCTTTTTAGTTAGTCAATTTGTCCAAAAGAATTAGACTCTTTATGATGCCATACTTGATAACACCCTCATCTTCACCCATGTCTTTCATGGTTTACCCCATAAAACTAAATTCAATTCAAAATAAGAATCGATGCAATTCTGGTATCCCATACTGTAGAAGTAGGAAACTGCATTGAATTTTTGTCTAATCCAAAATGTATTTGTAAAGAAAATCATTTGCATGATAACTAGACAAGAGCCCCATTGAGTATCTTCCCAAGCCCAAGTTTTCCAATGGGGAAAAGGAGTACATGAATAAATAGAAAATAATACGGTTATTGAAATTTATGGGTTTAAAGGTAAACCATTATTTCTTCCAAGAATTGTTATATATAGGTATTTTGTTGCCAAAGTCTGTAGACAATACCATGATTGGCTAGTTATATTTCAACAGAAAAGAAAAAATGATTTATTTCTTTTCCATTTACTATTGGACAAGTCATTGTGAAGAATGTGGTTCACGTTGGAGGCGTTGAAAAGTATTTGTGTTGTTTTAACTTAAGAGAAGCTGAAGCCCAATGAGGCTTTGATCTAGAAGGCCTATTTATTGTACACCTAGTTAGTGTTAAATACAAGAATTTGTTGACAAGATTTGCAGAGGAAAGAGAAGAGAATAAAAATAATCCAAGCAACAATAAAGAAGTAATAATTAATACTAGAGAAATTGTTGAACAAGTGAGCAATAGCACGGAAACAAAGTACAAACAAAGAGGTGAAAACCCTCTGCAACAATATCCACCTTGCACATTTGGTACTCTCCAACTTCATCCTCTAGTCAAAGAAATATAAAGGATATTACAAACACAAAACTAATTCACATTCAACTATCAGGTGGTAGAGATGATGAAGATTCACATTCAACTATCAGGTGGCAGAGATGATGAAGAGCCTCCTAAGACATTCATTCCAGATAGAATGCATATGGTTGAATCAACCAAATCCAAAATTCCCCTAAAAATAGGAAGCATTAAACAAGCTATGAATGTGGAAATTGAGAGCACTATGCTACCTAATTGGGTTACTACCTTTTTAGCAAAAAATCATAAAATACTGGAGAAAAATGCCTAAGAAGCCACTACTTTCGATGATCACCAGGTCACTTTACAACATGCAAACTATGACAAGAAAATTGAAAATTGAAAAAAGGATATTAATAAAGTTGAAATGGATGTTGATGTGTCTAGAGTTGTAGCCATCGAACTCATGAGATTGTATCAATATACTACTAAATCACTTGCAATGTATATTGGCCAGCGAGAAGAAAATAACATAATACTAAAATCAAGAATAAAAGGACCTAGAAGATGTTTTAAATTCGGGTCCTTTGTTAGTGATTCCATTAGCAATATATACACTAATATCAACAATTTCTACTCCTAGCACATCACGTGGACCTAATAAAGATTTGAAACTCCTTAATGCAGTCAAATATCATATTACCACTAACATATGCCAAAGATTAGAAATCATTGAACAAACATGGAAATCAACTTTCGATTTTCTATGTTTAGCACAGGGAATTAACTCATTTTTCAATTTGGTTAAATGTAATATTAAGGAAGAAAATGATTTCGTTAAAAATGAATTACTCAATTTTAATCAAAGACTTTGTTTGCTATTTGATATAAACAAAAAAATAGAGGATTCCTAAATTCTATTCGAATGAAGCAAATCAAAGATAGATGGTTTAAAAAAATCAACACACTATAAAACATTATTTCTGAATGTGAAAGCATAAAGAATAGAAGAGATGCAAATTTTTCAAGATCTAATTGACCCACACATCATATGTGATTATGAATTAATTACAAGAGATACGCTAATAGTTGAATTGGAAAGGCTAAAAGACTCAACGATAAGAGAGTTTGATGATATAATTGATTTTACTACAGAAGAAATTAGCAAATGGTTCATTACTTTTGTTAGTATTAATTAAGAGAAGTCTTTCTTGGTTGCTTAATTGCAAAAATAGTCTATGGAAATTGAGAAGAAAATATTCAATGAAAATGTTAAGTTAGATATTACAATCAGTCCAATCAAATATTTCATTAAAGATATGTTGGGGAAATTCATTCAAGACATCATGGATCTGAAATACAAATGATAATAAAACAATCACCATATATGCTTTCTATAGAGAAATATAGGGAAAAGAGAAGAACTGATTTCTCCTTAAATGATAACTGCTTGTGAATAATTTTTATTTCTTTTGATTAAGTTCTTCTTTAGCTAGATTATTATAGTGATAATTTCATCAAACAACTATCTAAATATAAACAACAATGAGACAAGGGACACAAGATGTAGGCAATCGGACAGGGCCAAAACCTCTCCAATCTTGAGAGGAAAACCCAAAAATTTCTTCTTCTTATAGAACCTTCAAATGATGAATTCCAAGGCTAAGACCCTTGACCTACTAACCTCTCCAAGACCAAGTCACAAGGCTTCCTTGATACAATTCTTCTTCCTTGAGTCAATGCTAGTCAAACTGATTGTTTCACCATATATATTATCTTCTCTTCATATTTCGGTCTATTGTCATAGGCCTACAATTCACGTCCTCTTGAGAAACCCTAGGTGCAACACGTGATAGGAATAATGAACAATTTTATCCCTTGCTTCCCTTCTCGCTTTGATAGAGTCTCTTTATTCTGTAATTCAGCTTGATAAGTGACTTGTTTTCTTCCTTGATTTGGCTTCCTGGGATGATTGTGATAAATCTTCTTCTTTCGTAGCAGAGAGTACTAATCCTTCTCACACGTGTGAGAGATATTTTCCACAAAACAGATCCAAACACTTTGGCTCCATTTCTCTTCTTCGTTTGATGAGAGGCTCTTATTCTTGTGTTTCTTGCACTTCTTCTTCTATTTTATATGCTTGATTATTTTATCTTCAAGTGAGGCTAATTCCACATTTATATAGTGGTATTTCCATGCAAAATACGCCAGCTTGTGCCTGTGTCTAGGCTGACATCTCCTTCTAGAATGATCCGTAGCTTCTTTGGAAGGTCGACTTGATCATAAGCACTTGACAAGGTCTTAGATGGTTATTTTACTTGACTTTGACTTTCTTACAATATGTAACATGCCCAAGAAGGGTCTCTTATACATGACAAGTACATTCTTGACTTTATAAATCAATGACCAATCCTAAGAGCTCACAATGGGAGCTTAACCTAAAAATAATTTTATCTTGAGCATGAAACCCATGCATCAAGAAAAATAATAATAAATTTATTTTTCTCTTTTCATTGAATACATAAAATCAAAATTACATATGTAATTATGAAGACTGAACCTAGTTACTTATTTCAACACTTTCACATATTGTCAGTGTCGTTAACTATTGGCACATTAATTTTTTTGTTCACTAGTATTTAATTATTGAGATTTGTTAATTGTGTTAATGTCACCTAAACTAATTTCTTGATTCAGTTTGTTGTTTTCTTTTACAATTTTGTTTTTCCATATTATGGTTCACGAGAGCCCAATCACAATCCCCATTTTGATGAACACATTTACTTTTATGATTAAGTAGCATGATTTTGATGATTTCTTTAGACATCAAACATAAATGTAGGTTCAGTTACATAATCCCTTCCATATGCACATGCCTTCCTTTTACCATATATATTTGTTTTAGAGATAAATTATAATTTATTGTGTTTACTTAATTTACTGTAGAACAAGTATTTCTCATTTTTCTTAGAATGCAAGAGTGGAAAATTAAAGAGAAGATACCTGAATAACAGAGTGAATGAGATAATGAGCTAAGTTGTTGGGAATTATCCCTACCAATATGACTTCCGTTGTAAATCAAGGTTCTTAATTTTTTTGAATAAGATCTTGTATGGATCTAAATTCTATGGTGTTTCCCAAAAACATTAATAGAACATAAGTTTTGGGGGATATTCTTTTAAATTTTATATTATATCTTATCTTTTGGTACTAATCACAAGGAAAATGAATAGTCGAGAACAATTTTAGATTTCAAATATATGTTCATTGTATAATATTTATTTTAATCATGGATATGATGGTTAGAATTTGAATCTCATACAATTCTTATTACTGTAATCGTGTTGTTTAATGTTCAAGACTTATGCTTTGAGCTCTTATATTACATCATACATACATCTGGCAAGAATACATGATAAAAATGTATTTAAGAGATTTTTAATTTTAGTAGTTCTATTTTCTATAAAGTTCGAATAATGTTGAATGTTTTAATCTTTTACATTTGTGTGGTGTGCAGAGGTAGGTGGAATTCTTTCATTTTGCTTCCTCATATCTTCATATTCTGCATGGTGAAAGCTTCTTCTGCATTTCGAAATGAAATTGATATATTGATTTTGTGCATCTTGGATTTCCAGGTATACAAATGCTTGATATAAAATGTTTTAATCTTAAGCACGGTAAGAACCATGTCCATTCTCTGTAATGAACATGTCAATGAGAGAGGTTGCATAAAGATATGAAAATTTATTCCATAGACACGAATTATTTTTACTTTAAACAAAAAATTAGGATTTAATATTAATTTAAGGCTCTTTTTAATGCGTAACTATTAACTATGTCTAGTGGATCTAAGTACGAAGATGTGGAAGAAGTAGAATAAAATATTCTTCAACATCTCTGCACTCTACATAACATTAAATGATTAAAACATATAACATTTTCGATCTTTACATTAAAAATAATTACAAAAGTTTGAGGCATGAAAACTTTGGATAGCTGATTAACTATCCCGAATACTGTGTCTACATGGAGTGGTTTTATTTGAGCTTCCCAAATACTAAATTTCATTTCACAATTGTGAACTAAGTGCTTATTATCCAATATTAAATAAAGTGTACTCTGCCCCTTATGGCCACACAGTTAGTTTTATTGTGCAAAATAGGAAAGTGTGTAGCAAGATTTTATTGTGTGCACTATGGAATTCAAGCATTATTATTCAAAAAATAATATTTCTTAGTGTTTGTCTCGCTTCTATTATTTAAATTGATTTAAGATAGCGAAATAAAAAAATTATGCATTCATTCATGCATTTCAAAAATCTTGGAAGTTTTAATCTTTTTAATTTGTGGGGAGTGTGGGAAAGAATTTCATTGTGCTTATCACATATATCCACGATCTGCATAATGAAATCTTATTATGCACATATACATTGGGATAATCACACAATATATGAACTTGCACCTCCACACACATTCCCCTTTCGAAAAATGAACTAATATATAATATTAGTTAGTATTTAATCAATATGATTTTTCCTGACTCTGCACAATGTATGAATCTGCACCTTCACATTCATATAATGTATAAAAAAATCTTAATATTTCATTATAATTATAAGACACATTTTCGGGTAGCCACATGTGTAGAGTGCAGAGGTGTAGAGAAGGGGTATGTGCGAAGATAAGGGAGTGTTGACAAGTAATTCGCAAAATAAAAGCTTTAACTCTACCTCCGCACTCTGCACAATGAAAACATTAACTTCCCCTCTAGACTTCGCACTTTTTGTACACCCTTTCTCCTTCATCCACATATTTGTTTAGCTTCCTCCTCCCCCGATCCCCGTTATCTACACTCTTCGTCTCACACATGCATGTTGAGAATTTCTATCTATCTTCTTTAAAGAACCAATATATTTGTGCACCAGAGATCTCTTGGGCAACAGATTTTAAACAAAGAAATGGTCTAATTATTGTAGACTCAACTATTGAATTAGATTTCTTTTCTTGAACATAATTCAATTGGAAAAATGAACATAGATGATAGCTGCAAGAATATATACTTCTTCATGCCCTATAATCATGACTTACATTAATTCCTATATCTAAATCAATTTCTTTAATTCAAAGTACTTAAAATTTCCACGACAAAATTAGAGCTACCAATGTTACATTGTTATTTCACTTTTAGTTTCCAAAAATTTAAAAACAAAGATGCGTAAATAAAGTATACAATATGTTACAATTATTATTTGCCCATTCTTAACATTTCCTTATAATTCTAAGACACATTGATGGGAATCTACATCGGCAGAGCACAGATGTGCAAAGAAGAAGTATGTGTGGAGATAAGGGAGTGCAGAGAAGCACTTCACATAACAAAAATATTCGACACCACCTCCACACTCCACATAATAAAAAATTTCACTTTCCCTCCACATGACACACAATGAAAACGTTCACTGCCCCTCCACAATCTGTACAATGAAATTGTTCATTTCCCCTCTGTACTTCTCACAATGAAAACATTCACTACCCCTCCACACTTTCCGCACATCCTTTTTCCTTCCTCCACATGTTTGTTAAGCCCTCCCCCCAATCACATAACCAACCTGGAAGCCCTGCTAGTTATGGCATCATTGAACAGAGAAATAACATTGTTTAAATTGAATATTCAATAATATTTACAGATGTTATAATAGGTATTAAAGATAAGAAATTAGAGAACGAGGTGAAAACAAATCCAGGATTTGTTATGAAAAATACATATGTGTAAAGGACCCACTATGATATTTGGTAGATCTCTATTTTCCACATCAATTATTTAGGAAAACCACATTAAATACAATAAAGCATCAATTGTTATTTTTCTAGATTTCATAAATTATGGGCTTTGTTATGATTGCATGTAATCTAGTTATTTCTTACTAGTTTTTCTATTAACAACAAAACTTCGTATAGTAAAATATTTGAATCCATCTTCACACTCGGAATAATGAAAATATTCACTATCCCTCCACACAATGAAAACATTTACTTCCTCTCCACACTCTACACATTGTTAAATCCTTAAAATGAAGTTAATATGAAATTTAATTACGAAAAAAAATCCAAGCTCTGCACAAAGAGGCATCGCCTTAATAACACATTGTGCATAATGTGAATATGTGGACAACACTTTTATTGTACACATTGCATACATTATGTACAATGCAAAAACGTGAAAAGTGCAAGAGAAAGGGTCTGCAGAGAAATCGTGTGTGAGGGAATTTGTTAAAGAGATGTTTAACATCCAATACCAAGATTCAAAAATACCATTGCAATGGATAATTCATCAGATCCAACACTATGCACAGTGATAACTTCGTACCCACAACAAAATATATCTCCACATCTCCTAGTGCAATTGGATAAATGGACAAAGCTATGTGAAGATGGATTCCATTATGCAGTGTACAAAAGTGGGGAGGAAAATTATGTGAATGTGGTTTTCATTGTGTGTAATAAAGACATGTGAACATATAAATAATGACAGAATGCAAAAATGTGGGTATTCTTGAATAACGAGAAAATTTAGCCCCGCAGAAAGAAGCACGACCTTAATCAATTAATCAGTGGTAGCGGCAAGGACTATGCTACATTGTTGTCGTTCTTATTATAAATATTTTTGGAAATTAATAAGTTAATTGTTTTAATATAAATATAAAATTTCAAATAAGATTATATAATTGAGTTTATATAGCTATATAATTTTATAATAAGTATTATGAAAATTAAATCTCTTCAGGTCAAACATTTCAAATTTATCCAATTTCACACAATATGAATAAGTTAAAACCGACCTAGATCTTTTTTAACTTTGGATCTACCAAGAACTCACCAAGACATATCAAAAACATTTTCACTCTAAAAGAGGTTTGTATCTCAATAAATTTGATCCCTCTCAATGCTTGGTAGATCTAGAGTTAAAATGGATCCAGACTAGTGTAAAGGAATTCAAAATAATCTCTTAAATATTTTGTGAAAATTTAATGGACCAAATCTAAATTCAATAGACAAATTACCACTACTATTAGCTAATTATGAATTGTCATTTTACATTCATTTTACATTTATTATTTAATTTTTAAAATTTAAATTATCTAATAAATTTTAAATAATAATAATATTTAATTAAATTTATAGGACATTTTGAAATACATTTTATAAAGTAAGTATGAAAATAGCTAAGTGGTGGTGGTGATGATGATGATGATGATGGTTAACGTCCACTGACAGCAAACTTTGGTCTATCAAACCTAAAGAAACGAATTATTTAGTTTGATTTAAGATTGTATTCCTATGCTCAAAAAGTTTGGAGAAAAGCCCCCAGAGGTCATTGTAATTTTGACAACGTAAAAGGCTAGGAAGGTCAGTATTGCAACAAAGATTTTGAAATGGAGATCTAATGTGGTTATACGCGGGGCACTCTAATAGGAAGTGATTTTCATCCTTGATGTTCGTATTCTCACAAAGATGGCAGAACCTTTCCATCCATTGTGTTTTAGGAACTGCCCAACAACCTGTTTCACTATGGAGCTTATGAGAGTTCGTTTTAATCTTGGCTATATTAATTTTCTTCTTTGAGCTAGTTAAAACAGAGAGATACTTTTGATCTTCTAGGGTGGGGTTGATGACCTCCTTATAATATCTTAATTTTCTTTTAGCTACTAAATCTTTCTCACACCACATTTTTTCTTTGAACTTAGAAGTAACAATATTTTTAATTTTATTAATGTTTTGCAATGCAACATTCTCATCGATCTCCCAATGGTTTAACTAGGCCCTGGTGTCTTTATACCAACCTCGTTTGAGCCTTAGGTGGTTTTGATTGGAATTTAAAGCTAGCTTAGGAAGTCTATGGTCTCCTATGTTATTGAGTTTGTACTTGTACAATAGAAGCCTAGTCATAGCTAGGCTCTCGATAGGGGAAAGACCCACTTTTATAAGGAGAATAGGATAGGGGGTGTTTCTTTTAATTTTGAGGTTATATGTTATAAAACGCTTCTGGATTTGCTCAAACTTTCTCCAGGATTCTCTAGACATGCTACAACCCCAAACCTCACATCCATATAAGATAACCGGAGTGACTAAAGTTTAAAAGAGGAACTTCTTTCTATCCCACATTACGAGGTTTGTCGTTTTACAATTATTTTCAAGACCTAAATAAGCTTTCCATCCCCCGTTAATCCTTTTTCTCAATGCTATAGTTCCTGTTGAGCTTGTGATGAATATCAATTCCTAGGTACTTGTAGGAAGACACTTCCTCCAACTTACTATTGTCATACATAAAATTAGCGTAAGTGTCCTTCTTGGATTTGATAATCATAACTTTTGTTTCGTCAGTGTTAATAATCATAGCTGCAATACACCTTAAATATGTCTTTTTCTTTTTAAAAGTCTGTTTTATGAATTTTAAATTTTTTTAATTTTGAATTGTGTTGAATATAATTCAACTCTATACCTAATTATAAAGAAATAACGAAATTTTATAAGTTTTATGATAAATTTATTACAAAATCCATATTTCATTTGGTAATCCGCTCTATTAGTCCCTGGCTCA
The DNA here is from genome assembly GCA_000404065.3 of Pinus taeda. Classification (NCBI taxonomy): domain Eukaryota; kingdom Viridiplantae; phylum Streptophyta; class Pinopsida; order Pinales; family Pinaceae; genus Pinus; species Pinus taeda. Next base: position 16,279 of record APFE030663090.1, read on the forward strand.
TGGTGTTTATAGTTATCGGGCACTGGTAAATACATATTGATCTTGTATTTTTTTTAAACAAAATTTTAAAATCTAATTTTAGATTGGTTGATAAAAAAAAAAAATGTAATTTTAAATTGGTTGAGAGTATATCAATTTTATTTTATTGTTGTGATCTATTATTTAAATTTCAAATTTATAGATTTAAAAATATAAATTTAGAAAAAAAAATCCAATCACCATCTTTTTACAAATTTCCTAATCACCAGTTTTGTGTACGTTATCAAAGTGAGAGACCAAAGTTTGCGGGTTCCAAACTTGAACACATGTAATTCTAAGTAATTATGTTTTCATATTCTAGACTGACACCGGGAGCTCTAAATAATCAGGATTTGATAGTAGAGGCTAACGCTGGTTGAGGCTACTTACTACTTTCTCTAGATCTTCCACGTACAATTTCCATGCACCTGCAATTTCCATGCACAATTTGCCACTTACAACCTCCATGCAGTCACAATTTTAAATTTTCCATCTATAACTTCCAAGCTATATATATATATATATATAATTTATGATGGGCATAAAAATACTTATCTTATTATACTCTTTATAATTTCTAAAGACTTAAAAATCATAAAATTAATTTAATTATATTTATTTTAAATTTTATTTATAATGAGTTTACTTATATGCATTTAGAAAGATATGTAACAAATTTTTAATGATGGAGATTCGCTCACTTATTTTTAATATACGAGTATTATTTATTAGGCTCTATAAAGTTATAAGGGAGAGTTTAATACCTTTCCATGCTTCAATCTTTCGATTACATGTGTATTGGATAAGATAAAAATAATATATCCTCTAAATAAATAAAAACCTCTCTAATTCTATTAAAATTCTCATCTTAATGTTTCCTTCAACATGGTTATTTTCTTAGTGGTAGACAAAGACTAATTACCCTTATAATTTGATTGTTATGGGTAAAACACCTCCAAGTAAAATAGTTTGTTTAGAAATCTACAAAGAGATTGGAAACAAAGGGAAGAAATGGGTAGAGATATCTAGTCCAATGTAGTCATAGGAAGGAGAGCCATAGTTGATGACTTGGTCGATTGAAGTAGTTTAACTATTTGCCTCATAAGCATAAGGATATACTTTCTTAATTACCTAAATACTTTAACGAAGGAACATTGAAGTGAAGTCAGTGCAAGGACACTATAGTGAAGATTAATACAAAACCAAAATTAGTTGTTGCATAACATTGACTTCAGGATGTGATAGTGAGGCTACAAAATCTAACAATGTTATAGATTATGGAAGCCTTAGAAAATTGATGGATTGTTATAGACTTGAGAAAAGATAAATTGACGAGAAAGAGTAAAAAATGTTAAGAGGAAACTTGTCTATATGGGTAGAAGGCAGCCCAAGGGATGCGTTGAAGAAGGAGATAAGTAATGAATTTAAGTTGAAAGGTCACACTTTAGGAGGTGAATACTTATAGAAGATAAGGATGAATCTCAAGTTGAGAATGAAAACAAAAACGAGGAAATCAAAATGGTATGAGAAGACCATTTGGAAGCTAAAAGTGAGTAGCTTCTTAAGGATAAGTAAATACAACATGAATGAGGTAAAAAGGAAACTTGTAAAAAAAATAGAAGATGGATTGAAGAAGAGAGGAGACATTGAGAGTGATACAAGAAAATGGTTGAGCTTGTGGTAGCCTTAGGCAAACAAACCCAACAATATATGTAAGATGATATGTGGCCATTAAAACATTGTATTTATAGTTCTCTAAAAATGAATAGAGAATTGAAGATTTCCACATTAAATCCTTACATTTATATCTAGATGATTCTGTGCCCTTATATTGTTATGTTGTTTTTGTATCTGTGGGTGTAGATTGCATTATATTACATGGATGACTAATATTCTAGGGATGTTGAGGATGAACAATATTTGGTCCTACGGAGAATAGTTGCCTTGAGAATCTCTTGCATTTTATATGCGTGTATGTGGAAAAATCAACCAATGATTACATTGTTCTTAAGTCTAAAAATTGTTATGATTCTCATGAGGATGAGGGTTCCCACTAAATATAGATATGATATTAGAGATCTTCCATATCTTGGAAGAGGGTATGTGTAACCTAGATATGAAAAGTTTTTTAATAAGAGATGATCATTACCTTGGTATTATTGATTACAAGAAGTTGCATAACTTGTGGGCCACACTACCATGAAGAGAGTATAGAGATATTGTTGAATATATACTTGTCATGGAATGTATGTTGTGGTATATAACTCTCATGCTACAAAAAGTGAATTATGGAGTAGATGATTGCATACATATTTGTGTTTCATAGTGACCATTTACTAGTTCTACAAAATAATAGACTATGAGTTGTGTAACTCCAATGGTTACGCTCCTTATTTGAGAATTCTGTGTGGTTTTATTATGCAATGGTAGTTTTAGAGCTCTAACATTCCTAGTCCTATAATAAGGAATTCCAATATGAAAGGTGTATCCTTTTACATGTAGAAGTGTTCCTAAGAGACATATTCAATGTTTCATGAGGATGCACTTGCTAGGGTAGGGGCACAATCCCCACATTTCCACCACTCCTAGAACAAGGGAATCCCTAGGAAAATGTTTCCCCATATTCCCCTTATGGGGAAAATTGAGGAAGTTCAGGGTGAAATGTTTTTCCAATGTTGGGAGTGGTTCTAGGCATCTTCCCTTTTAAAGGGAATGTTTTCATGTCACCCTTGAATTTTGATCCAAGTGGATATTGGTGGTCACCTATCAAGTCCACCTAGACTCCCACCATTGTTTCTCTCAACATTTTCAGTTTCCTTAATTGTAGCACAACTTACTATTTTTAGTAGTTTTTTCGGGTCCTGAACTTCTGGAGCCATTTTGAGGCCCTAAACGACGTTTTTTGGGAAATATGGGGGTAATGTGGATCCATGGGCTGATGTTTCCCTTCCCAAAGTGGTAGTGCTCAGATAGATCTTTCTAACAAGCTATTGTACGCGTCAAACAGAGATCGCATGCCAAAGTTACGACCCCAGGAAGTTGATGTACCAATTTACCCAAACAGGGGCCACAGTTTGGCGTTTCATCTTCTAGGGTTAGGTTTTGGAATGTTAATGGTTTTCCATTGTTTCTCAACAATAAATAGGCCTTCGAGCCTCATTGTAACATGGTTCGGAGGCATGTAACCACCACATTTCTTCTCAGAGATAAGCTACCATCATCCTAGCTGGTTTATTTCCATTATTGTTTGTAAGCATGTTTCAATATTTTACATTAATGAAATGAAGTATTATTTCCACTTCATATCTGTGTTTATGGTTATCTCTATAATTTGTTGCATTCCTGTTTAAGTTCGGACCAGTGGTATCAGAGCAGTCTGCTTTTTCTCTATTTTTCTTTGCATGTCCCCAACGAGGTCGGGATATAAGGAGTTAGGGCTTGAACTGGTCGAACCTTTGCAAGAGCAGCCTCGCAAATCCCAATGGCCTCCCATGGTAGATGAGAAGAAAGACGAAGGGGCAGGAGATCCTATCAAAATCTTGCTCGAAGAAGCCCTTGAGCGACACAGAATGCGATGATGGACAACTTTGCCCAGATCATTCAGCGGCTACCCAGAAGCAACGCATCAGCTTCCAGCAGCTACTTTGGAAATGCCACGCCTTTTAAGGTACAAGTTAATTTTGAAATCCCCATATTCAAGTGTCAAATAGACGTAGATGTGGTAGATAAATGGTTAAATTTGCTAGAGGGTTATTTTTTTGTTCATGAATTTTCGAGTCGAGAAAAGATTGTTTTTGCTCTTCTCAAAGCAACCCCCCATGTCAAGGACTGGTGGGAAACCTACTGCAAGCAGAAGGATGAAACTACCGGCTCACTATTTTAAGCCGCACCCACTTGGAATTCATTCTGGGATGCCATTAAGGAGCAGTACTACCCTATCGGAAGCTATGAGGATGAATACATAAAGTGGACCATGCTGTGGAAGGGGAGGGACTAAGATGTGCTGGAGTTCACCAATATTTTCCATACCCTTTGCATAAAGTTGGGTATCAAGGATTTGGAGCAGCATTTCGTACTCAAATATTGTGGCTGCCTGCACAAGTACATACAGGAAGAAATAGAATTCCTGAACATCTCCTCACTCGACACAACATACCGATATTCCGTCAAGGTCGAGCATAAGTTTAAAAAAAAGAAGCGAGACTTTGTATCTGCGAATCCGAAGCAAGGGAAAGGTGCCCCTAAACCACAGAACAAAGGACAAAGCCAAGGCAGGGCAGCCCAAGACAACCCGCCAAAGCTGCAAGCAAAGAACAATGCCACAAAGTCAAAAAAGGACACGGGAAAATGGTGTGAGTTCCATAAGAGCTCCACTCACAACACAAGTGAGTGTCAAGTCAAGCAGTCATTGGTGGTTGAGCTAAAGGTTTCAGAATCAGATGCATGTTCCGACTCTAAGTCAGAACCCGACAAGGGGAATGACAAAGGGAAGCAGATCATTGATGTGGATCCCAACGCCACTATTCTTACTGCCAAGATCCAGAAAAGTGAACCCGAAGATCCAGAGGAGGAGGAGCGTCTCTTCCACTCCCAGATGTGGGTAAAGCGCTCCTCGCTATAGTTCATTGTTGATAGCGGGAGCCAAAAGAACCTCATTTTGGCAGAGGTTGTGAAGTGGTTGGGCTTATCGACCACAGCACATACACAACCATACACCATCGGGTGGCTTCACCAAGGACGAGATCTTCGCGTGAGTCAGTAGTGTCGCCTCCCATACAACATCAAGCCCTTCACGGATGAGGTATTGTGTGACATTTCTCCCCTTGAAGTTTGTGATGTATTATTAGGACAACCATACTTTTCGAAGCAACATGCTGTGTATGAATCAAGGCCCTGTGCTGTTATTGTTACATTGGGAAATAATTTGTACAGGATACCAGAGGTAGCACCACCTACCACCATCTCTTTGATTACTGCAAAACAATGCAGTAAGCTCATTTCCAAAGTCAGGAAATTTGTTTTCCTAATGATACGCCCTCAAGGAAAGAAGAAGACGGTGGCCACGACCTCCAGACAGGGCCCCTTCGCACAACAACTACAGATGGACAAGGTCGTGGAGGAGTACGAGGACATCTTCACCTCCCCCGCAGGGGTTCCTCTGCACTATCATGTCAAGCACTCCATCGATCTGCGCCCAAGTGCGCCGCTACCCAATGGACCAACTTATCGGCGCTTTGTTCTGGAGAACGATGAAATCAAGAGGTAGATTCAGGAGCTATTGCAGAAAGGTCACATCCGCCCGAGTTCATTGCCTTGTGGGAGCCCGATCATGTTGGTACAGAAGAAGGATGGGACTTGGAGACACTGTATTGACTATCGGGTGCTGAACAAGATCACTGTCTGTAATAGGTACCCGATCCCGCGGATTGATGACCTCCTAGACCAACTAAAGGAGGCAAAATATTTCAGCAAGATCGATATGAAGTCAGGATATCACCAGGTACCAATCAAACCCTCTGATGTGTGAAATACTGCCTTCAAAGCAAAGGAGGGCCTTTTCGAATGGTTGGTTATGCCTTTCGGATTGACAAATGCTCCTACAACCTTCATGAGGCTAATGGATGACATCTTATGACCATTCACCAACTCATTTGTAGTGGTATACTTGGATGCCATTCTAATCTTCAGCCAGAGTTGGGAAGAGCACCTCCACCAATCTGACAGGTTCTCCAAACACTGCGGCAACACAAGCTATGTGCCAATTTGGAGAAATGCACTTTTGGCCTGACCCAGGTTCAGTATCTGGGATACATTATTGATGAATAGGGGGTGCATGTGGATCTAGCCAAGATCCAAGTCATTCGGGATTGGCCATATCCAACCACTTTGACAGAGCTCCGCAGCTTTCTAGGTCTTGCCAACTTCTACCGCAGGTTCGTGTTGGGGTTTTCTCATATCACTTGGCCTTTGAGTCAAGTCACCAAGGGAGGAATGAAAGCAAAATTCTTTTTCTCTAAATCTCAACAGAAGGAATTCATAGAGTTGAATGATCACCTCTGCATAGCACTAGTGCTCGCATTACCATATCTACAACAACCATTTGAGGTCAAGACAAATGCCTCTGACTATGCTATTGGGGCAGTCCTTACTCAACACAGGCATCCAGTAGCATATCACAGTGAAACACTTTCAAACACAGTCCAGAAGTATCCCACTTATGATAAAGAGATGTATTCCATTGTGCAGGCCTGCCGACAATGGAAGCATTACATTTTGGGGAAGGAAACAGTCATCCACACAGACCACTGACCCTTGCAGTTCATACAAACCCAAGGGAAATTGCAGAATGATTGCCATCAGAAGTGGTCTACATACCTGCAACAATTCCATTTGAATATCAAGTATAAGAAGGGCAGCACCAATAATGTTGCAGATTACCTTAGTCAACCATCAATCATAGCGTTAACCATCGTGCTCAACTCTTGTGGGCACGAGACTTCTGATTGGCCACTTCTCTACAAAAGCGACCCAGAATTCAGCCACACATACCATACACTCTTGGAGGGTCGGCATATTCTAGATTTTCACCTCCAGGATGCCCTGTTATGCCACCTAGGTCACCTTTGTGTTCCTTCAAGCGAGCGTGCCAAGATGATTTGGGAAGCACACTACAGTCAGGCTGCTAGGCATTTCGGGGTCAAGAAACGGTGGTAGTACTGCAAAAGTATTTCTATTGGCCGAATCTTTGATAGGATGTCAGGAAGTACATTAGATCATGTATTGCCTGTGCCATTGCCAAACCGATCATCAAGAAGCAACGCCTTTATACCCTGTTGGCTACCCCTAGTCGATCTTGGGAATCTATCTCCATGGATTACATGTCAGGCCTTCCTTCCACTAAGCATGGAAATGACTGTGTTTTTGTGGTCATCGATAGGTTCTCGAAGATGGCCATTATGGCAGCTTGCAAGAAGAATATCACAGAAAAAGCCACTGCTAAACTCTTCTTTGAATGAGTGTGGGTGCACTTTGGGATCCCACAGTCTATCATCTCAGATCAGGACAGTCGGTTCCTCAGTACATTTTGGTCCAGTCTCTGGTTAATGTTGGACACCAAACTCACTAAGTCCACGGCCTTCCATCCTCAAACTGATGGGCAGATAGAGGTTGTCAATAGGATGATTGTACACATTCTATGCATGTACAACTCAAAGCATCCATGCACATGGGACGAGAGCCTCCCCTATGGTCAACACAGCCACAACCAAGCTCTTCACAACTCGACTGGCCACAACCCTTTTTAGATGGGCTTGGGATTCCAGCCACTATGCCCCATTGATGTGGCCATGCCACTTGCAGCTACTCACACAGATTCAGCTCATGTCCAGTCCGAAACAGACAAGGAAACCAACTTCATTGAGCACATCCAATATATTTGCCAGCAAGTCCATGACATTCTAGAGAAATCAAATGCCAAGTACAAGCAGCGACATGATCAACATCAGGTGCCACACAAGTTTCAGGTGGGTGACAAAGTCTGGTTGCATTTGCAAAAGGAACACCTTACTGGAGCCTATCGGAAATTGAGACCAATCTGCTATGGTCCTTACATCATTACTAAGGCTATGGGAGACAATGCATTTGAGCTCAGCATTCCCCCATTCCTTGGCATGCACCCAGTGTTCAATGTGGACCGCCTTCGGCCATACTTTCCACCATTGCTAGACACATCCGACATTGTAGAACAACTCACGCCCACAGAATTAAATCCAGATTGCATGGAACAAGCTGCCAATGATCAGATCATGGACACAAAAATCAAGAACACTCGCCAACAGAATATCCAACTGTACCGAGTTGTCAAAGCAGGCCAACTCCTTCACTAGGGCAAGTGGCTCACTAGGGACCAAGTTCAACAAAAGTTTCCTCATCTCATGGGGGAACTCAATGCAATGGGGACCATTGCTTCCTAAGGGGGGAGGAATGATCCAGGTGGA
>APFE030663097.1:1997-91422 GCA_000404065.3 Pinus taeda
ATATGTAGTGATCCGACGGTTCATTCTCTCCTCGGTATTACCGACACTTGATCCGTGGCTTGACACCCGATTGGTCCATGAAATCTATTTAAAGCGCATGGAGGGTCATTTGTAGGTTCACCGTGCATGAGAGAAGCTTATGTAAATTTTCATTCTTTTATTAATAAATTGCCTGTAGTAGCCACGTTGGCACAGGCCGTGGATTGTTTCCCTCTCTGAGGGTTTTAACCACGTCAAAATACTGGTGTATTGATCTGTGATCTGTTTGTGAGCGGTGTCCTTTTGGTGTTCTGTCTGAGGAACTTACCCTGTAAATTCCTACAACAACCACATTAGATCTCAGTTTCACAATCTTTGTTACAATACTGACCTTCCTAGCCTTTTACAATGTCAAAATTATAGTGAGCTTGGGAGGCTTCTCTCCAAGCTTTTTGAGCATTGGAATAAAATCTTAAATCAAAATAAATAATTTGTTTCCTTAGGTCCGATAGACCAATGTTTGGTCTTGATGTTTGGTCTTGGTGGACATTAACCATCATCATCATCATCATCAATATCTTCACAATTAATTATTAAAATAAATATAAAATATTCTAACAAATAAACATAAAATATTCTCACAATTAAATATTAAATAAGAACATAAAATATTCTCACATTTAAATATTAAAATATTCTCACAATTAAATATTAAATAAAAATATAAAATATTCTTGCAATTAAATATTCATTAAATGTGCAGGTGAATTAACATAACTATAGATAGATAAAGTAACTTTAAAAAAACAACAAACCCTATATGCTAGAAAATGTCATGTACTAACGTGGAATTTTTTATTGGAGGGATTTGTGAGATGTTCACTCTTTTGGATTATCATTCTCTAATGATGAACTAGAGGGATTTGTGAGATACTAACTCTTTTGCACTATCATCTCTTTTGGACTATCATTCTATGATGAAGTTAGTTTATGGAAATCATTAAGTGTTAATGATAATTTTATTAATGGGAATTAAGGGGATGAAGACAAAATTAATTAATTTAGTTCATGGAAATAATTAGGTGTTAATGATAATTTTACTAGCGGGAATTAAGGGAACGAGGACAAAATTACCAAGTAGTGGAGAGATAAACCTCAAGCATCCTCATGCTTAAATGGAGATTTTACACATTGTTGTGTATGTCATGCTTAAATTGAGATTTTCCATATTGTTGTATATATCAATTTTTGCATGCCAAAGAAAATGTCCAAAGATATGCACGAGTATAAAAGCTAACATAAATAAAAATAAAAATATATTATACATAGATAAATATTAAGTAATTAACAATTTTGTTTTGTTAATACAATAAGTCAATAGATAAAATAATGCCTTCATCTTAGATAAAATAATGTCTTAGTCTTTGGACAACAAACTAGTGCCTCTAAGTAGCATCCATTTTTTTTAGAAAGAAAGGTGTTGAAATTCATAAGAGTTATGCGTGAAATAATATACTTCAGTGGTCGTAATTTTGGGACAACAAACTAGTGCTTCTAAGTAGCATCCATTTTTGAGAAAGAAAGAGATTGGAGTTCATACAAGTTATGTGTGCAATAATATTCTTCAATTGTCATGTCTCACAATGTTATTGGGCAATTCTAGTCATAGATAACAACACTAGGAAATATGATATGCATGTAAAACTTCCCTAATAGATTAGAAAATTGGCCTAACACATTTAAGTATTAAAAATATTTCAAAATGGTTAAAAATATTTCTTATCAATGGACATTATATGAGCTCTCATTGTGAATAGTTTTAAAGATATTGTATTATATAAATCTATTTTAACCATTGATCCAAAATGGATCCTGAAACTCTCTAAGTCTTCATGAACTCTCTATAATTTATGCCAAAGATTAAAAATCTTGTGAAGATCAAGCTTATCAGAGGAATCCTCATGACAATTGCTAACTGTGATCAGCACAGATCAACGAGGGTTGTCGATCAAGCACGCAGATTGGTGGACCATGGTAACACGCGTTGTTGCAAATTAGCAAAGTCAATGATGGTTTGAGTTAACGGGGAAGGAATCTGATATGCGATTAGCGACAAGGGAAAACCCCTCGAAGAAGAAGAGCCACATGCACTCAGACCCAAAAAATCATGAAATGCGGCGGAAAGTGTTTCAGTTCCGTCTGAGGCGGGATTCCACAGAAACTGACAGGATATTAGAAGGGCTTCAAGTGGTAAGCAATTTAGACCGAGTCCCGCCTAATGCCACACAATGAGTGACACGTGTTCGGTGGAAGAGAGAGAAAGCTGCTCACATCACATGGGTAAACATAGAGACAGTTATATGCCCGATATGTGCCATGACCGTAGGATTTGGAAGGTCTAGATCAACGATGGAGATGCGACCCGATGGATGACCAGATTTGATGAAGTTATAAAGCAGATTGTGCAGGATTTTGAAGTTCGATATGGACGATGAGTTGGAAAATCTTCGTGTTTCGTGGGAATTCTTGGAGTAAAATGAAATAATGGTCATTTCAAATGATTGAGTCTTTTTGTTGAACCTGACATGCTCACTCGTTGAAGGAATAGGTGGCCACCTCCCTATAAGACGTTATGCAGTTATTGTAACCGCCGGAAAGAAGGGATTCAGATAGACAGAGGCAGGGAACCAAAAAGCTGAGAAGCGGAAATGAATAGTTAGGAATCAGATTGGCTTTAAAGCCATAGAATGACTGAAGGGTAGAGCCTATGAAGCAGTAAGCAATCCTGGAAGCAGAGAAACCAGAGCTGAGTTGACCTGAAGAAGCAAAGGCAGCAAGTGAGCCAGGGTTAAGACAGAGACAGAGAGAACTACAGAGTTTGTGTACTCCAGAGAGACTTTGGGGATCCAAGTACAATTCTACTAATTGTATCTGTTGTGTGAGACTCAAATTTAGCTCACTGTAATAGGCAAAGCCACTAGAGGTTAGAGGCAAAGTCATAGAGCTAGAGAGCTCTAATAGATTTCTAAGGAGCCATGAGGCTGCAATGAAGTTGCAGCACAGTAGGAGATCGAATGATTGAGCTGTGGCTGGTTGTCTAAGGTGTGTCGAAGATAGGAGAAGGAGTTCCAGAGACAAATGCAGAATTTTGAGGGAGTGAGAGAAGCCAGAAGCTCGAGAAGCTCAGAGCACTGGCTGAATGAGTAAAGTCCAGAGAAGCCTAGACCTGTCTGCAAAACAAGGACAGCCAGAGGTAAGATGGCATTCTAATCCCATTGGTTTAGCTGTAAACCAATGGAGTTAAGTATAGCACTTGTAAAAGAATTGAAGCCATAATCCCAGAGAACCTAATTGAGTTGATTAGAGCTCAAGGAGACGTAACCCAAGATATCAAGGTGAACTCCATGATATTATATTGTTATCTTATGGGTTTGTTGAATTGTTGCTTTATTTACTGTTATTTGTGTTTTCACATCAAATGAACATAAGCACTCAACAATAAAAAACAAATACAAGCATACACTTATCTTTTCAAGCATTTCTTAATTCCACATTGGTTAATCATTAATACTTGGGAAAATTTAAAGCTTTGGAAGTGGGAGAGGTTCTTGTAAGTTAGACAAGAAGCCTAAGAGCCCATTTTTAGATCGGGTGGTATCAGAGCTTAAGATTGATTAACCCCACCTTCAAACAAGGTTGTATTAGGATGCTTGATTGAAAGGGAAAATATTGCTTGGACAGTCAAGGATTGATTGCCTCATTGATTGTATGCTTGGTTGCAGACTGACTATTGTTGAGTTTGCAGAGGTGAAGGGAAAGCTATTGTTAGCTCAGTCCAGGAAGTACAAGAAGGAAAAAGGGCTGAAGGCATTCTTCTTATCCCAAAGGACCTTAAAGAAACCCTTGAAACACAAGAGGTTTGTTGCAAAACATTGCTTGAATAAGTTCTTTATTAATCTTGTTTGAAGTTCTTTTGTTCATTGGCATAATGACAACTTCTACAAGTGAGTCCTCAAATTCTTCTTTCTTCACAAGAGTCTTTGATGAAGACATGAAGCAAGACTTTTCAACCATGATGGATATGGTGAGAGAAATGTATGAGGATAGTGGGAAGAGTAGCATACTTAGAAAGAAGTTGAATTCTGTGGAGGAAGAGAAGCAGTTGCTTTCTGATAAATTGCAAGAAATGGAGAGGCAACTTCATATTGCAAATATGAACCTGAAAAGGATGCATGAGTTGGAATCACAACTCTTTATTACCAAAGAAGCCTTGGTCAAGTATCAGCTTGAAGAAGAGGTAAACCATTCCAGTTTGCCTTCAAATTCCTCTGAGAATACTTGTATTGGTTCTTTTGAGAAACATACTAAAGGCATAGGTTCCAAGCTAATGTCCAAGATGGGCTATGAAGGAAATGGCTTGGCAAAGCATGCACAAGGTATTGTTGAACCAATAATGGTTGAGGAAAGGCATAAATATTTGGGTCTTGGCTATGGAAAGTCTTATGGAGAGAATTCCAAAGCTTCCATGAAAGCCAGTGAAATAGTCCCAAGAAGGAGTTTCATTTCATGCCCTCTACTGCAGAAGTGTGAAGGTTGCATCCAAAAGGAATGCAATAGCTTGAAACATCAATTGCAGGATGTAGGTGTTCAGAAGCACACACTTGAACCAGAGAGTTGGGGAGACTCTAATAGCCTTGAAGAGTTTGATGGTATTCTAAAGGGAGCCACTTCTTCATTTGCTTCACCTTCTCATGAAGGCCATAAAGGTGAAAAAGGCAGGTGTAAATCTGGTTCTAAACACATTCCTTTTGATTTTTCAAAGCATGATGAATTTCCACATAAGTATGGGAAAACAGTTGCATGTTCCTTTTGTGGTTTGGATAACCATGATGTTTCTAGATGTTGGAAGAAAATGGTCGCATACGGGAAGCAAAAGAAGGAAAAGAAGCAAGAAGCCAAAGGTCCATTGGACAAGGAAAATCATGCTATCAAGAGGATGCACATGTAGTGCACTTACTGCCATAAGTAAGGACATCTTGCTGCAAAGTGTTGGACACTGAATCCAAGAATGCTTCCACCAAAGCTGAAGGAGAAGGTGGAAAACAAAATGGAAGGGATGGAAATAAAGATTCCATGATTGATGTGTTCAGGATGATTCAGATATTGATGCTGATGTGAAAAAAAAGGAGGGACCTTTGAAATGGATTAGTAAGAAATGGTTAGAATTCTTATCCAATTAAGACTGCATGCCTATTGATGCATCTGTTTGCATTTCTTTGTCGAATAAATGCAAGTTGCAGGATCTTACCAAATGGTAAATGGAGAGAAGTTGAGTAGGAAACTCACTTTGTTGTTGTAATATTATGTTCATTTCAGCTTCGAAAGTATAGTGTACTTAAGCGAGGGTTGAAGGATGAAATGCATGCATGAGAATGATGTGCATGAACACAGGGATGCCGATGATTTCCTTGTATTTGAACATGTATGTGTAATTAACTTGTAGGGTTGATTACTTTGTTTTAAGTATGCATGTGATGTTGGCTTGGGAAAAGTTAACTTGGTCTCCAAGATGGAGATAACGATGAAGTGTTCATCTTTTGAAAAAGAGTCCTAATGGTCTTTTTCTACATGCTTGACTTGAAGGGTCATTTGTTTTTAAAGGCATGTTTTGTGGGCTTGTTATCTAGTCCATCATTTGTATGCATATATAAGACATGGAAGGGTTCACAAGATGTGAAATCTGTTTCTTTATTGAAGCAGGAGTTAGTCCATCTAGTTGTTGTTTGTATGCTTGCTCTTGTTAACAGTTGTTATTGATAACTTTTCAAACAAGTATAAATGAATGTTTTGCGGAGCAAATGTACTTCACATTCATTTGAGCCACCTTGGATCAAGGATCAAGGCAAAGAAGTTCAAACTACCTTTTGTAAACTTCACAGCAGAAGTTCTGCATGAAGTCAAGGAGGAAAAAAGTTCTTCCCGAGATGACCAACCCATCCAAGAGGGGAAGTGGTCAAAGACTTTGGTTCAGAGGCACTATGCAAAGGCAAGTGTAGGGAGGCTGAAAGAAGACGGTGTTGTTATTAGTATATCAGTCTTTTGGTGGACCAAAAGTTCTTTTAGTGGAAAGGCATGATCCAAAATGGATCCTAAAACTCTCTAAGTCTTCATGAACTCTCTATAATTTATGCCAAAGATTAAAAATCTTGTGAAGATTAAGCTTATCAGAGGAATCCTCATGACAATTGCTAACTGCGATCAATGCAGATCAACAAGGGTCGTTGATCAAGCGCGTAGAGTGGCAGACCATGGTAACACACATTATCACGAATTAACAAAGTCAGCGATGGTTTGAGTCAACGGGGGAGGAATATGATATGCGATTAGTGACAAGGGAAAACCACTCGAAGAAGGAGAGCCACATGCGCCCGGACTCGAAAAATCATGAAATGTGACGGAAAGTGTTTCGGTTTTGTCCGAGGTGGGATTCCACAAAAACTGGCACGATATTGGAAGGGCTTCGATTGGTAAGTGGTTTAGACTGAGTCTCGCCCGATGCCACACAATGAGTGACAAGTGTCCAGCGAAAGAGAGAGAAAACCACTCACATCGAATGGGTAAACGTCGAGCAAGTTATTTGCCCGATATGTGCGATGACCGTAGGATCTGGAGGGTCCAGATTAATGGCAAAGATGTGAACCAATGGATGACTAGATTTGACGAAGTTATAAAGTAGATTGTGCAAGATTTTGAATTCCGACATGGACAATGAGTTGGCAGAGATTCGTGTTTCACGGGCATTCTTGGAGTAAACAGAAATAATGGTCGTTTCAAACAATCGAGTGTTTCCGGTGACCCTGACACACTCATCCATTGAAGGAATAAGTGGCCACCTCCCTATAAGGCGTTATGTAACCGCTGAAAAGAAGGGATTCGAATGAATAGATGTAGGGAACCAGAAAGCCGAGAAGCGGAAACGAATAGTCAAGAAGCAGATTGGCTTTAAAGCCACAGACTAACTGAAGGTTAGAGCCCAGGAAGTAGTAAGCAGACCTAGAAGGGGAGAAACTAGAGCCACGCTAACCTGAAGAAGCAGAGGTAGCAAGTGAGCCAGGGTTAAGACAGAGATAGAGAGATTCAGAGAGTCTGTGTACTCCAGAGAGACTTGGGGGATCCATGTAGAGTCCTACTAATTGTATCTGTTGTGTGAGACTCAAATTGAGCTCACTGTAATAGGTAGAGCCACCAAATGTTGGAGGTGGAGCCTCAGAGCCAGAAAGATCTAATATATTTCTAAGGAGCCAGGAGGCTGTAGTGAAGCTGCAGCACAGTAAGAGATCGAATGATCAAGCTGTGGCTGGTTTCCTGAGGTGTGTTGAAGATAGGAGAAGGAGTTCTAGAGACAAATGCAGAATTCTGAGGGAGTCAGAGAAGCTAGAAGCTCGAGAAGCTTAGAGCACTAACTCAAGGAGCCAAGTCTAGAGAAGCCTAGACCTGTCTACAGAACAAGGACAACTAGGGGTAAGATGGCATTCTAAGCCCATTGGTTCAGCTGTAAACCAATGGAGTTAATTATAGCACTTGTAAAAGAATTGAAACCATAATCCCAGAGATCTTAATCGAGTTGATTAGAGTTCAAGGAGATGTAGCCCAAGATATCAGGGTGAACTCCATATTATATTGTTGTCTTATGGGTTTGTTGAATTACTGCTTTATTTACAGTTATTTGTGTTTTCACATCAGCATAAGCAAATGAACATAAGCACTCAACAGTAAAAAACAAATACAAGCATACACATATATTTTCAAGCATTTCTTAATTCCGCATTAGTTAATCATTAAGACTTGGGGAAATTTAAAGCTTTGGAAGTGGGAGAGGTTCTTGTAAGTTAGACAAGAAGCCTAAGAGCCCCATTTTTAGATCAACCATATATCTAACAAGTTTTCATAGGGATCAAATCTCATAAAGTAGAATGTAAAATTTGAAAAAAAACATTTACATCTAGAAAGACATGATTTTTCTTGATGCTTGGTAGATCTGCCCTTTTTCACTGTTTCAATTGCATTTGTAAATACATAAATGGATTCAATGCCTTGAAAATGATCGTACACAATTTGAATTTCTAACAAACAAAATTGTAAAGTAGAATGTAAAATTTGAAAAAAAACATTTACATCTAGAAAGACATGATTTTTCTTGATGCTTGATAGATTTGTCTTTTTTCACTGTTTCAATTGCATTTGTAAATACATAAATGGATTCAATGCCTTGAAAATGATCCGACACAATTTGCAATTCTAACAAACCAAATTGTAAAATAGTAATACTAATTGAAATATTTTAACTATAACTATATTATTTTTTTACAGGTGCTTTATATAAGATATACAAAGTTGATATTGAAATATTTTACCTCATTTTTTTTTTTATAGATAACATTACACACTTTTTTGGTTATTAATATCTTTTTAAATACACATCATTAATTCACCTTGCTTATTGAAATATTTATTTATTACCTAGATTGAATTTTTTTGCCTATTGTCATATTTTTTAAATGCCCCACACTATTTTTTTTTTCTTTAGGAAAAATCGCAATTTTATTCAAAGAAAGAGAGAAGTCTCATGCTAATTTTATTCTAAGAATTAAATGAATTACATATCCTTCTCTTATTACTCTTATCAAGTAGTAGTTAATTTTTCACTTTCAATTACTTTTTTCTTTTCTTTTCTTTGCTTTTTCCCCCATAAATCCTGCAATTCATAGTAAGGTTGTGATTCCTTGTTTTTTTAAATGCATAAATGAGTTCAACAACCTAAAAACCCTCTTTACTTATTAAACAAATTAAACTTATGAATCTTAAAATTCTCTATTAGATATTGGGAAAAGTTGACAAGGAAAAAGTGCCTAGAAAAGAGCTATTCCTCCTATAACTTAAGAATCCTAAAAATCTCTACTAAATTTTAGGAAAAATTGATAGGAAAAAGTGCCTAGAAAAGAGCTATTCCTTCTTTTAGTTAAACTGAGAAATTTTCTTTGGGAATTAAAACATATTATATAATTTTAAATACACATGATTATTAACACTCTGTATTGAAATATTTTAGTTATGAACCACATTAATTTTATTTTGTTTAGTAATATTTTTTAGATGCCACATACTAATTACATCGATAAGTATTAAGCATGTCTATTTTGAAATATGACTTCTATACTTTTAGTTTAACTATCAATGATTATTAGGTGGATGGTAAGATTTAACCTTCATAGAATATTCTAGAATATATTTTTTTATAATAAGAAACAAAGTTTGATATTTATCTCCAAAGTAATTATGCCTTTTAATTAATTAAAGAAAATGCCATATGAAGAAGTGTCATATGAAATGAATTATGTTTTTTTTTGTGTCATATGAAATGAGTTATGTTTTTTTTTTGGCATGTAGTATTAATAAGTCATGGCAGTGGCCCATGCTATCATAACAACGGTTGTTTATAAATATATTTTTTTGGGATTGTGGTGTTGATAAGACATGATATTGTAACAAAATATGTTTACAATATACACATATGATAAAATGAAGGTGAATCTCCATGGTTAAGAATCTTGTTACATGTTTTTTTAAATGTATATACGATGAAAATATGTATTAATTCTTTTTATAATGAATAATAATACTGATAATAATTTAAAATAAAAATATAATTTGATTACTTTTTTTATGTTTTTTGCACCGTATAAAGATATTGTAAATAAAGTTTGTTAAAATTTGCTCATTCAAATTATAACAATAAAAATATGTAATTAATAAACATAAAATTAATAATCATTTTATAATTCTAATTATCAATAAAACATTTTGAAATTACATAAAAATAAAAATAAAACAGAAAGCATAAAATTAATAATGTAACGCCACTTTTAAATATTTTATTTTTACTAGTAACTGAGTAAATTGTAATGTTTAAAGTTTTATTTAAAATTTGGTTATGGTAACTCAGTGAATTATGAGAAATGGGGCAAAAAAAGCCAAGAGGATATGAGGAAAAACCTAAAGCATTTCAGGGAGAATAGAAAGAATATTTTTATTTCCTGGAACAAGATGTTGTTGATGAAGGTAGGAAGTTGCCAATAAGACATTCTTAATCTGGTTAGTTAGTAGAATCCTTTATCTACTTGGAGTCTAAAGAAAGACCAGATAAAATTTATAGAAGTGGAGACAGACATATGGGAGAAATGGTAATGGATACCATTCTCCTTGGTCAGGAGTGTTGGTCATTCTCCTTTGTGATTCTCCTAAACCTAAAGAGATAAGTCTTTGTATTTTTTGAGAAAACTATATTCCATAAATATATAATGTGAGTTAACTGCTTCTCTGTTGACTATGGGATGAGTATATTCTGTAAATATAATGATAGTGAGTTAATGAATGGACTGATAATTATTTCCATGTAATTATAGAAGCATAACTACTTTCTGTAAAGATGGGTATGTGTTATTATTTGGAACGTTGAATGAAGTGGAGTAATTTTAGGTGAAAGAAAAACCACAGCTGGTCAGAGCGATTTAAGATGTGAATGAAATAAATATAATACTATATAATACTACATTGTGAATAATTTAAGTAGTAACTATTTGCGTACGAGTTGGTGGTGAACAGAGGTTTAGTTTTATTCAGAAAAATAAAGTATGTATTTAGAATAGTTTGTTTGAATATATATATATATATATTATATATATATATATATATATAATTGTTCCAAATTTGCAGTTAGATTTTGGGATAATTTATTTAGCTAGGAGTTTGTCGAGAAGTTGGAGCATTTATTTTGAAGTTTCATAGAAAAAGGGCTGAATACATAAAGTAGATGAAGAAGCAATCTATCCCATATGCTATCTTTATCTTTATGGACGTTAAAATAATTTCTTCTTCTTCTATATTAAGTGTAAGTGTAAACCAATGGCCTATATGAATTTCCACGTAGAGGAAAGTGTCAGCTCTGATTTTTAACTAAGATATTGCTAATCTGTTATATTTTATAAGACACTATGGACTAGAATAGTCCCCTTCATCTAGTCGGTTGGCACCAACAACCAGGGAACAATTTGAAATCCTTTATCGTAACTCTACGGGAACAAGATCTGTAGGCATTGGTAGTCCCTACCCATAGAATTACCAGAAAATTAGCAAGTTATCCGAAAAGAAATTCTTTTGGGCTTGACACAGTGTGTATCACAGCTGTTGTAAGTGTGTGATGATTGTTACTGTTGAAAAATAGATGGTATCCACAGAGTCCATCCAGAACACTAAATGCAAAGAATTGTCCAAAACTAGCCGTTTATTAGTTATTTATTAGTTGATGCTCACTGACGACAAGTGATTAAGGGTGATTTCGCCATTACTCTTGTGCTTTTATCAAAAATCGCTGCTACACTGTTGCCCACCCATATTAGGAGGAGATGGAAAATTATATGTATGGACCAAAGAATAACATTAGTGACAAACAACGCTGGTTGATGATAGATGGTAGAGTGGTTATGTTTGGGTTTCACTTGTGCTAGTGGTGGTTACTCACACTGTTGCCCACCCATATTAGGAGGAGGTGGAAAATTGTATGTATGGACCAAAGAATAACATTAGTGACAGACAACACTGGTTGATGATAGATGGTAGAGTGGTTACATTTAGATTTCACTTATGCTTGTGGCAGTTGCTCACACTATTGCCCACCCATATTAGGAGGAGGTGGAAAATTGTATGTATGAACCAAAGAATAACAATAGTGATAGACAGTGTTGGTTGATGATAGATGGTAGAGTTGAGGGTCTTCGTAGGAAAAGTGGCTAGCTGTTCCACTCCATTACTCGCTAGTGGCCATTCCCCAATTTCTTTTCTTCTGTTACCAAATAGGGGCATATGCCCAGGATGTTGGTTCCAACTTTGTTTTAAAACTAATGGAAAGCATAAGAAATTTTTGGATCTTTGATGGTGATGGGGACCATTCAACTGTTCACAATCTGGGAGGGAAGGATTCTTGTAATAGGAGATCTGGCCTGGCCAAGACGAAGGGAAGAACGGACCCCTACAACGAAGATTCCGATGTGATGGATGATCAGCAGAGGAACTTCAAGACTGGTGAATGGAACAATGAGAGCTCTGGGATGGGCATGGTCATGTCTGAGGGCAAGGGGAAGAATATGAATTATAAGGCCGCTTCTCTGCCCATCGTCGGAATCCCAACCAATCGAGAAATAATTGTCAGATGGAAGAACCATGCATGGCGCCAGGTGGCTAGCATCACCAACATCAACAACAAAAACAACACAAGTATATTGTTGCAAAGACGATAAATTCCATATTCAATAGCAGCAACACAAGTCTATTGTTGCGAAGAATACAAATTCCATATTCTTGGCGAAGAAAGCAAGAGCTTGCACTGAATGTGGGAAGGAGTTCTCATCCTGGAAGGCTCTGTTTGGGCACATGAGATGTCATCTAGAGTGGGAGTGGAGGGGCATCCTGCCCCCACAAGGTGTTCGCCAAGAAAGAGAGACCTTGATGATGATGTCGAATGGATCCTCCTCCTCTGTTCCACGATCCCTCCAACAGGGTAAATTTCACAGATGGTATTTTGTGTGACAATTGTTGTTGTGCACTTAGATGCAAAAGTCACTAATTAAAACATTAGCAAAGCTCTTTTTTGTGATAGTTGTTGTTGTGCACTTAGATACAAAAGTCACTAATTGAAACATTAATAAAGATCTGTCTCCCACTTAAAGCCAAATATGGATCAAGTCACACCGAGTCCTATCATGCCTCCACATAATTCATGTTTATTTCGTGGTAGAATCTTAGTGAGAATATCAACAGGGTTCCTATCTGTATGGATCTTTTCCAGGGATAACTGTTCTTCCTCCAAGACATGCCGGATCCAATGGTACCTTAAGTCAATGTGCTTGGTTTTTGAATGAAATGCGGGGTTTTTCACCAAGTGAATGACACTCTAACTATCACAATATAACACATACTTGTCCTGCTTTACTCCTATCTCTCCTAGGAATCACCACATCCACAACATCTCTTTACAAGCTTCTGTTGCAGCTATGTAATCTGCTTCTGTTGTAGAGACGGATACTATTATTTGTAGCCTTGACACCCAAGATACTGCTGCACCTGAAAATGTATACAAATAACCTGTAGTGGATTTTCTGGTATCCATATCTCCAACCATATCTACATCTGTAAATCCTTCAAGCACAGTCTCATCATGACCAAAACATAAACAATAATGACTAGTACCCTTGAGATACCTTAAAATCCATTTTACTGCTTGCTAATGTTGTTTGCCTGGATTGGTAAGGAACCTGCTCACTACTCCCATTGAATATGCAATGTCTGGTCATGTGCATACATGGCATACATCAAGCTGCCAACTGCTGAATCATAAGGAATTCTGCTCATCCCTTCTTTCTCCTTGTTATCGTTAGGACATAATTCAATACTCAGCTTGAAGTGGGCTGCAAGGGGTGTACCAACTGGCTTGGCATCCTTCATATTAAACCTGTCAAGCACCTTCTTGATATATTTTTCTTGTGACAACCACGACGTTTTTTTTTCCTGTCATGCATAATCCGCATGCCCAATATCTATTGTGTTGGTCCCAAATCCTTCATTGCAAATTTTATACCTAATTCTTTCTTCAACCTATTGATCTTATTCTTATCATGTCCAATAATCAACATGTCATCCACATATCACAATACCTCTTGATATAGACACAATGGTCATATTACAACCTCTGAAAACCATGTTCCAACATGAATGAATCAAATTTCTTGTACCATTATCGAGGTGGCTGTTTCAACCCATAGAGACTTTTCTTTAACCTACAAACAAGGCCTTCTTTGTCTTTTTCTAAGAAGCCTTCTAGCGGCATATAAATTTCTTCCTCTAATTCACCATGAAGGAAAGTCGTTTTTACATCTAACTATTCACATTCTAGGTCTAAAGTAGCAACTAAAACAAGAATGACTCTAATGGATGACATTTTAACAACAGGTGAAAAAATTTCAGTGAAGTCAATACCTTCTTTTTGGGAAAAACCTTTCACCACTAGTCTTGCTTTATACCTCTCCTTCTTTTCATCACCTTCATGCTTAATCCTGTACACCCATTTGTTTCCTAGAGCCTTTCTACCTTTTGGGAGGTTTACCAACTCCGAAGTTTTATTTTCTTGCAAAGAGTTCATTTCTTCTTCCATTGCTTTCTTCCATTCTCTACTGTGCTCGACTTTACAAGCTTCTTGAAAACAATTAGGTTCACCTTCATCAGTCAACAAAATATAGTTTGAAGGAGGATATCTTTATGAAGGCTTATGAGGCCCAGAAGATCTACGAACCAACTATGGTGGTGCATTATTAGGTTGAATCTCCCGTAAAGGTTCCTGCAAGATTCCTTCTTCTTGTTGTTCATTATTTTCCACTTGTTGTTCTTCATGCTCCTGAATTTGCTGTTCATTTTTTTGTATTGGTGGTATGTTTTCCTGCTGCTCTCAAACCTGTCAATAACCTTCTTAACCTCCAACTCACCTACAGTCCTCTTGAATATTTCTGACTCATTAAATATAGCATCCCTGCTTCTAATAATTTTATGTTTGACTGGATCCCATAGACGATAACAAAGATCTTCATCCGCATAACCCAAAAAATGCATTTCATAGATTTATCATCTAGCTTAGTTCTATTTTCTTTGGGAATATGTACGATTGCTTTACATCCAAATATTTTCAAGTGAGAATAATTCAAATTCTTACTAGTCCAAACTTCTTCATGGATACTGCAATCCAAGGTTGTAGTTGGAGATCTATTTATGAGGTAGCAAGCAGTCCTGACTGCTTCATCCCAAAAATTCTTCTCCAAACTAGAATTGGACAACATACTTCGCACCTTTTCCATAATGGTGCAATTCATCCTTTCTGCAACACCATTTTGTTGAGGAGTTCCAGGCACAGTCTTCTCATGCTTTATGCCAAACCTATTATAATATTCCTTAAATGCATTTGAGCAATATTCTCCACCATTATCTGTTCTTAAACACTTCAACAATTTGTTAGTCTCTCCTTCAACAACAACATGGAATTTTTGAAATATTCCAAACACTTCACTTTTATTTTTCATAGGATATGCCCAAACTTTCCTGGATGCATCATCTATAAATGTTACAAAATATGATGCTCCTCCTAATGATTTGATGTTAATAGGCCCAAACACATATGATGTGTGTACCAATTCTAACACATTTTTCTTTCTGTCATGGCCACCTCTAAGGAATGAACCCTTATTTGTCTACCATATATACAATGCTCACAAAGATCAAGACTGTAGGATTTAAACTTGGCAATAAATTTTTACCAACAAGGATTTTTAAGCTCTTCTCTCTGATGTGACCCAAACGCTTATGCCACAGATCTGCTGAATTTCCTTCTTTTGTGACAGCAACCAAATCTGATTTTCCTATTAGTGTCTTCAATGTCTATAATGTTCTTGTCTTGGGTCCTTTGTCCATGACTAATGCACCTTTGCTAATTTTCCAGCCTCCTTTTCCAACGCTTGTCGAATAGCCTTCATCATCCAGTCGTCCCATAGAGATTAAACTCATGTGCATTTCTGGTACATGCATGACCTGTTTCAACAATATATCTTGTCCATCTTTCATCTTGATCTTGACAACTCCCACTCCAACAATACTGCAAAAATGATTATTCCCCAAATGCACTCTACCATAATCACCGGGATTATATGAAACAAAACTATCTTTGTATGGGGTTACATGGTGAGATGCCCCAGAGTCAAGGATCCAATCAAAGCTACTGCTAGATGTATTTACACATGCATCCTCTACTGAAACAGTAAACAACACATCACCATCTATGGCTACAGCAATAGTCTTACCTTCATTTGTGCTAGATGACTTGTGATTTGTACTGGATGGTCTATGATCCTTTTGTCCTTTCTTCTAGAATCGACATTCTTTCTTCATGTGCCCGGGTTTGCCACAATGAAAGCATATGATTCTTCCTCTCCTTGATTTTGATCGGCCTCTCGATCTTGATCGCCCTTGCCGGTCTCGATCCATTCTCCTACCACGATCAGCTAGAGCTAGAGCCTCTCCTCCTTGGTTTTCCGCAATTGACTTGTGTCACAACTCATCATTCATGAAACTTCTACTGACATCATCAAACTTCTGGGTCCCTGTAATTGTTGAAGTGCTCATAGCTACAATTAAATTTTCCCAGCTGTCTGGCATAGAACACATTAGCAAAACAACTCTAATTTCATCATCTAAAATGATTTTAACAAAGGCAAGTTGATTAATAATAATATTAAATGCATTCAAGTGTTTAGCAACTGAAGCACCCTCCTTCATTTTGACATTATAAATCTTCTTCATCAAGAACACTTTGTTTGATGTCGTGTTCTTCTCATATAGATCATGGAGCTTCTTCCATAATCCTTCTGTCGTCTTTTCTCCAGACACATTGAAATAAAAATTCTTTGCTAAATATTGGCGGATTTTTGCAATAGCCTTTCTATCTAACTTATTCCACTCTTCATTTGTCATCGATGAGGGTTTCCTTGTTGTGCCCTCAATCCGCAAATATTGATCCATTAAAATCAGTATATCATCCATCTATGATTTCCATAGGGCAAAATTATCCCCGCTCAACTTCTCCATATCTGTAACTGTTGTCTCCATTTTCAATCAAATTCACGCCCCAAAACACAAAAATCTACAATTAAAAATCAAACTTTAATTATTACTCTTTAAAATTTAGTAATAATGACCTTCCACCTTTTAAAATATCCTTTTCAAAATTCCTGCTCCTTTTTAATATATACTTTTCAAAATTCCAACATATAATTATATATGTTTCATAATAAATATAAAAACATATATAATGTTTTAACCTTTTCACATTTCATACATACATATGTTGGTTTGAGAAAAAAAAAACTTGACGTATACGTGCAAGCTTGATGTAAAAAAAACTTGCGAACACCACGTTTCAACTCCAATCTCCACGGATCTCCACTTTTCAAACTCCAGCAACACATTTCAACATAGGTCCACGACCTTGTTTTTCTTGCAGCAACTGTCTTTTAGTTCCATCATTCCTTAGCTATTTCCTGGACAGATCTTTCAACAGCTCCAAGGGTAACAACCAACATTTTAACAAACGTTGCTAGAGCAAGGCGATGCCACTAAGCGGCTTGCACCGTGGATATTCGAACCTAGCTCTGATACCAGTTGTTAGAGCATAGCATACATAACACACAATGGATTTATGCTCAAAGACTTAGACGGAAATAGTAAAGAAGAAGGATTTAGAATCCTATGTGTGATTCAGATGGATATATAGAATGATTTAGAAACCACTGGCGGTGTAGGAGGATCTAGAATCCTACATGTGATTCTAGAAATTAGTTGTAGTGTAGAAAGATCTAGAATCCTGGAGATCTAGAAAGATCAAATCTAGAAAGATCTGATCCAGAATCCTCCGTGAATTTGGCTTCACACTTAACAATCTGATCGAAAGTAG
Organism: Pinus taeda; assembly: GCA_000404065.3. Lineage (NCBI taxonomy): Eukaryota > Viridiplantae > Streptophyta > Pinopsida > Pinales > Pinaceae > Pinus > Pinus taeda. Next base: position 19,579 of record APFE030663097.1, read on the forward strand.
TGCATAAGGTAAGTGTTGGCTGTACAATTGATGCTCTTCAAGCTATTCTTGAAACTAATCAAGTGGGTGTGACATTATGTGGCAAGGGTGTAACCTTATTTCTACAGGCAGGGTGTGACCTTATGATTCAACCAAATATGGTCTGCGGATTATGGCTATTCCATTCGAAAGATGAATGCATGCATACTATCAGTGATCTAGCCTTGACTCCGTCTGAGTGCTTGATTGCTCTATAGTGTGACCGATGATAGGATGCAACCAAAGGCATCCTTCCACTGAACAACAACACCCTCTAACACCAAGGGGAAGGCCATGGATTCCCCCCTTAGCAGTGGAGTAACGCTTGCTTGGAATCAGAGTTACCGCTACGACAAGGCATATGGAGACCAGTAATTATTCGGAAATTCTGCAACTATGGTAAAGGAAGTATTAGTAAAGACTAACTTATTCCATCAAACAATGACAATAATGCTAAGAACAATAATAACTGAAAGAACATAAATGACATTCTTCCTCCCAAGAATCAAACTCTTTAGTGCTTAACTAAGGAATTGAGAAACCACTAGATTTTCTACTCTCTTCAGAACAAGTTAACAACAATGCCAATTATTTTTGGAAACAAAGAAATGATTTTACCTTTCTTTCTACACAAAATTGCCATAGAAAATCAACATAGCTACTAAACCATTTGGAAACAAAGAAATAATTTTACCCTTAGTTCTACCCAAAATCACCATAACAAATCATCATAGCTACTAAATCATCACAGTTTTGTATCTGGAAGAAATGAATATTAAATTGGAAAAAAATCTTTCAAATTACAATATTGGAGTTAAAAAAAAAATCCTAACTAAAAATATGGTAGAACCAAGTTTGCAAAAAATTGTCACTTCCATTGAATCTTTGAATAGTTACAGGGATTTGGAGTCTTGGACTACATAATCATACGTTCTGTCGATATATTCAGTTTGCCACCATGTTGTCAATAAATCAGAGTCGATGTGCCTAACTAGTATGTTATAATCAGATTACTCAATTAAGTCAGCCATGTCATTGTTAGATGATCTGATTAAGGATTTGTTAGCTTCATTGGAGGCATAAGCTGGCGTATACACAAAAAATATCTTAATTATGAAGAAATAGGAAAAAAATGGAATCACCATCTTATTCATCTTTGAGGAAAACACTCATATCAAACCATAACTACAAATGTGGGCCTTTGTCGAGACTAGACCTTTTTCTTTTTTTAATGGACAGATCAAGAAGAAAATATTTTATTGATCTTAGTGCAAATTTTCGCAAAATTTTGTCATAGATTTTTAATTCTTCTTTGAGAGACCTCATGAGGTTTGTAAAGTACTATAAAGAACTTGTACGCTGATTAGAATTTGCCAAAAATTTATTGGTGAACTTACCATTCGCATGAAAAAGGCTGTAAGGATGATGAGAAAATTTCAGTGCGCACATATTGAACAACTACATGATAATTAACCTACTGATCAGTGTTTGAAAATTGCTAACTTGACAATTAGACGGAAAAAACTTCCAACCTTGATGGCATATGCCTACACCTTCCTAATCTGATGTGAAAACACTCGAACGCTAATCCTAAAAACAAATATTCAACAAAACAACGAATTGAACTATGGTCTACTTTGAAAATATAGATAAGGTGGAAAAGTATAGCAACTGAGCCAACCTTTGGATTATGCCTATCATTGGGTATTCCACACTTCTTCTTGTTTGTATTCAATTTTTTCCTCTAGGATGGTCCAGCATGATTGGCTGTATGGGCCTTGTGAGTTTGATCCATTCCTCTTGTATAATCTGCAATGATAAAAATAATGTAAATTAAAAACAAATTTCCAAATTCCCCCACACAAAAATAAGTAAATAAATAAATAAATACATATTGCTTCGTAAGTCTACTTTTGTTACTGCCACAAAAGGTTAAATGAATGAAAACCCCATTGTAATTTTGTTATTACAGAAAAAAGGTTAATGAACGAAACCCTAGTGCCCTTGGAACGTTTAAGAGGGCTTCATGAAAAAAAAACCTCTTGACCTTGTGGACGCACAATTTTAAGACTTGTCTGATCCTGTTGGCCCACAGTCTTACCACTTGTTTATCTTACAAACATCGAACATGCACGATGGAAAACATGAAACACCAAACATGTACAATGGAAAACACGAAGCAGAGACACTCCTTGCAAACACCGAACATGCACAATGGACATCACAAAGCTGAGACACTCAAAGGCAATTCATTGTCCACGTTTTGGTTTCCTCTTTGGGATTTCAGAGAGCATATATTAGATTAGACATAATAGAAAACTCCATCCAGAGAGTCTAAATGAGTAATATTCAAGAGACTTGTTTTCAGCTATACAATATACAACTTGCTTGATACATTTCTTAAGATAGTGCATGCTAGAGGGGCCCTGAATGGTGAAATCAATGACGGAGATGAACATCCAGTTCCCCATCCCTCCCTTGCCCAACCAAAATAGATCTCTACTGTCTTCCTATATTGATCTTTACCTCCCTCTACCACCATCTCAGTAAGTTGGATTGTTCCTTAGAGATTGAAAGTCGACTTCAAGCTGCTGCGAGGTCTTTTGGTTTAGATTGTTCCTTAGAGATTGAAAGCCGAGTTCAAGTTTCCATGACGTATTTTGGTTCGTAAAGACTGAAAAATAGGCAGACAGGGTGTGGATGTTAGTATGAAATGCACTTGACTGTTGACTTCAAGCTGTTGCGGCGTATTTTGGCTTGTAGAAACCGATAAACAGACGGGCGGGGTATGGAGGTTAGTCTGAAATGCACTTGACCTTTTAAGGCTAGTCCTTAAAATTCACTCGCATCATGGGTTTGATATCTCCTCCTCTCCAAACTTCGACTTGAATAAAATATTCATTATAGAAAATGAGTTGATTAGATAGGCACTCCAGTGGTCTTGGTCTTAAGTTTATTCTTTGTAACCCCAAGGCCCCATTTTAGCTTGGTTCACTAACCAGGTACTTCCATGTCCTCCTTCCATTTTCCAATACTACTTTACATTTAGCTTCACATCTCTAGAAATATCTATGATGATTTAGCCTTAACCATATTCAATTTGTTTTGTGTTTTCATTCCTTGAATCATAGTTGTGTGCAGATTCTTGAAGAACAACATATTCAAAGGCTTGTCAAATTCAACAACCATATTCGAAGGCTTGTCAAAAGTGATTACTTCGCCTTCAAATTTGTCTCCAAGGGTGGTTTAATGTAGAGGCTACAACCGACCATGAAATCACCATTCCCACCCACTTCCATGCTCACCTCACACCCGAAAATCCCTTGTCCCTTTTGTCACAAACTGTGGTTTGCAGAGATCCACCTTTGCTCGGCACCTCTACCTCTAAAAATGCAATTTAGATTTTCATTTTTGTGAAGTGTTTCATCAAGCCCATAGCCAAATATGGCTCGATTCTGTGGTTTGTAGAGATCCACCTTGGCTTGACACCTCTAACTATAAAAATGCAATTTAGATTTCCATTTCTGTGAAGTGTTTCATCAATCCCATAAGCCAAATATGGCTCCACAATGTGGTTTGTAGAGATCCACATTCACTCGGGCACCTCTACCTCTAAAACTGCAATTTAGATTAGATTTTCATTTATGTGAAGTGTTTTATCAATCCCATAGACAAATATGGAGGCTATGGCTCCAACCACCCAAATTTCCACACATCCCCACTCAGTGTTTAACAAAATAACTCTATTGGAAATTATTCTATTCCCTGAGGAAGAAATATTCAATGTGGTGGGATGTGATGATACAATGAGCACCTAATCTCCTAATCTAGGTGTTGAGGCTACATGGCTACACCTCACAACTCTGTCTCTGCATTGCTACACTTGATAGTGAAATGGCAGTTAAGTGGTACAGGTACATGCAAAAATCACTGCTGCAGTGTAGTGCTCGAACTTTGGGTATAAAATGTAGTGTAGCATAATTTTTTTTTGGATAAATCTTGTGGTTAAACTTTCGAATTAAAATGCAAGGGACAAAAAAAATTTCATATAAAAAAGTTGCCCCAATATTTTTGCATTGGGCTACGTGAAGGCTATAATAAGAAGTGGAATATTTTTCACACAAAAAAATTGGTTAAAATTTTAGTGAATGACAATTCCAGTATTAAAATTTGGAATTTGGTTAAAATGTGAATAGGCGAAAAAACATTTGGTCAGAAGATAAGTTAATAGGCTGGAAACTATCAAGTAATAGCTATAGTCCTTCTAAAGGCAAGGACTAATAAGACAAGCTTGGTGTAAGCCCGTTCTGATCTTTTTAGAAGCGATACAATAATATGGAAGAACTATAACACATTATTTCAAGAACCATAATACAATGAGAATATATATATATATACAATGAGAATATATATATATATATATATATATATATTTATATATATATATTATATATATATTATATATTATATATATATATATATATATATTATATATATAGTATATAAAGCTATGTGAACTGGATAAAAGAAGGAATTATAATAATGAGTAACACTAAATTATAACCCACAAAATTGAATACATAAGCAATAATCGAAAAGATCCAACGCATGATGAGTAATTATATGGCATATGTCTTAAAGGTAAACAATTTAAACAAGAGGGGTTGTATGGCAGCTAGTCCCTGCCTTAAGGGGAGAGCAAATGAATTTAGTGGAAAAGGATGAAGCTAATGCAAAAAAGAAACATTTCGATATGAATATACTCGGTATTAGCGTTCTCAAGAAAAAAAATGGTTGTGTACAGTCTCAAAGGGTGAGAAATCTTGTAGAGATATGTAATCTCATACAATCCAAATAAAAACCATGTCTATGATAGGTGAAACATAGAATTATACCATGAAGTATAGACCAAATATAAATTTTAAAAATACTTTCAAGAACATGTAATTATAAATCATAACATCTATTCTAATCACATAGTTTCAAGAATCCTGGATGTTAGACCAGAGCATACATAACACACAACAAATTTATACTCAGAGACTTAGAAGGCAAAAACAGAGAATAATTTCAGAGACAGGCAAATGGAGAAACAACAAGATTACTCAACTACAAACAGTAGAATAGATAAATCAATCACTGGAGAACAGAAATCACTTTGCATTACATTACAGGCTTGGGCCTTGGCTTGTGTTCCTTGGCAAGAGAAATTACAAATTTATAAAGGCAAAAGAAGGATCTACAATATGGTTGTAGTGTCCTATCTAGGGTGCTAGATTGGGCTAAATTTATTATCAACTAGGGTGTGTATACTTAGAGGCGTGTGCCTAAAATATATAGACATAAAGGATCTATTCTAGACCCATGATTCCTAAGTACAGTGATGAGACTAGATCTAATGTTAAACTATCAATCAAAGCTTTAACTAAGCATCAAACCATATGTCATTAACAACTAAAATGCAATCCATAACATGTTGTGTATCACTATATTTAAAGGCTTCGGTCCCCTTACAGAGACACCAAACATGAAACCCCTATTTAATGGCACTCAATAGTCATGAATATTTATTGTAAGTATGTAAAGTAAAAATCATAAGCATCGTCCATATCAGTACTTTACAAAGCAACCCTGGATCGAATCCTTTACAGGATATGATTCACAATCCAGATGAGGGTTTGTTCAAGCGCATACACAGACATCTAACATCGCATTCATAAACACAAACGTAAGCATCAATCAAATCCCTGAGCATATAAATCGATATCAAATACCATTCAAACGCTTGACTGTAAAATGTAATTAAAATCACAATGTAAATACAATGCAAACGTAATTAAAATATCGGTATACCATGCACGCAGGGCCCGCCCGCATTCTTGGCACACCGAGATGGTTACTCCACGATCACAGTATTAAACAACGCACAAAGATTGTAATGCAATATTATATTAAATCAAAAGCTCTGTTCTGAGGCAACAAGGAATGTATATAAAACGTAAAGGTCTGAAGTATCAAAAGGTAAAATAACATATAACCAGGTTCGGCCTTTTAATTACATACATTCACATCCTTTGAAAAATGGATGTTTATCCATGGACGGCTGTTGCTGCTTTTGTAAAAATGCAAAGATGTTCCTATCCTAACTTACGCATATAAAAACTAGGAAACAACTAAAAATTGAATTGACTGTAACTGAGTGTTGTTGCTGCCTTTGTGCCAACATGCCATAGTTGACCAGGCTTTGACCGCACATATAGGAGGGATGTTTCCGCTACGGGATAGGTGCTTGTCCATGCTTAGACATTCCTCTTTTCGCCCATACCTTTCGCTCTGGCCTGGCTGTCATGCCACATGTCAAACGATAAGCCATTTACAGGTTGTTGAGACTTCCTGTAGTTATTTAGGCCAAAAAACCTAATTTATTAACACAAAACTCCTAAATCAATTTAAATGCAATTCAACAACTATAAAACTATTAATTAATTAATTTCCAAGGCATTTGAGGGATAAATGATGAGAAGAGGTAGGAAATGGTCATGTTTTGGGAGGGAAAAAGGGGTCATAGAATGGTACCAACATCTCTCCCCGACTTAAGACTTAGCATGTCCTAATGCTAACCCTGAAGTGCTTCCCTTAAAAACTGGTCCCGCCTGTACTCTATGCCTTGAGTATGTTCTACGTGCTTCTTCACCTAGGCATCTTTCTGTCATGGAGCCTTGACTCGTCTTCTGTACTTTCCTGAGGGTCTTCTTTTGGTTGTACCACTTGTGGCCCACTTGCAAATGTCTGTCTGCTCAGCTTCCAGCTCATTAACCCGCTCTTTTAACTTTTCATTTTTCTTTTGAATTTCTTTGCTCTGTGTACGGAGCATTTCATTTTCCTTTTTAATAACTTTCTCTAACATATTGGCCTCCATGAGCTCCTCTTTTAGTTTCTCGATTTGTCTCTCTAATTTCTTCTGCTTCTTACTAGGAGGTGGTGACCCTCTTTCCTGTTTGTTATTGCTCTCGACCTCTATATCAGCTCCTGGGGGTGAATAGCTTTCAATATCCACATCGATTCCTGGCCCTGGTGGTGAATGATCACTGCTCTAAATGTCCATCTGTATAGGTGCATTAGATTCTTCTTGTAACTGAACTTTCGATGCCCTTCTCGTTCTTCTTGAGTAAGTGGTGAAGACTTTGTCTTGTTCTGCCCTTTTTGCATCTTCCTTTCTCATTTGTCTGGTCCTTATGTTGCTCACAGGTGGGGGTATCTTGTTAGCTATGGATGATGCTGGAATCTCCTCATCAATGTCTTTCATAAACCCTGAGTTCTCTTGTGATTTCTCTTTGTCTTCCTCATCCATGATTTGGTTGGCAGCTAAGAACTCCTTCCATGTTTTCCCTCTTCTTTGCATTGCATCTTCAATGAGAATTTTGATTAAACCAAAATGGTATAAGCTTTTGTCCTCGTTTCCTTTCTTCTTCTGAATGGTTTTGGACATCTTGGTTAGGATCTGTAGTAATAAATATGGTAAACTAATGACACATTGTTTCTTTATGTGCAGAAACAACTTGATGTGATACAAATAGAGAATGCTGTAGTGGCCCTCACAGGTCACAAAATTCTGAAGTATGTAAACCATTTCGTCCCAAGGATGCACTAGCCAACTTCTTGGGACGCCCTTCTTCTAGTTTACCGCTGAGACTCGTGACCTGGACATGAATTGGGTCCACGATTTTTCTTTGAACTGTTTGGTTTTGAAATATTTTTCTCCCTCTGGGCTAACCCCTATTGCTTGGGCAATGGTGTCCTCTGAGACCCTGAATGAGAAAGTGCCTATCAAGGCCTTCTCCCCATTAAACGTGAAGGCAAATTGCTTGGAAACTTCTTCGTTGCTTCCATGGAATTTTTCTAAGAAGGGTAGCCACTATATTTCCCTCAGAATCGAAATACAGTCCTTGTGGTACTGAGAGCTATCAAATACATTTGGCTCGACCCTATTTGTCATCTTGGCAGAGGGTCGAGCTTCCTAACTTGCGAATTTGACAAGGAGGACTGACTTTATTACCTGAGATAGTCACTCCTTTAATGTTCACTGTAATGCTGGGTCGGCTTGTTATGTAGCTCGATGAGATTCAAAACCGGATGTGTTCTCTGCCCTCGGTCCTTGCTGTGGAAGTTTATGCACCAGCGTATGCAAATGGAGTTATACACCAATGTATATAATCCTGAGAACGAGTACAATGACCACTGTTTTCTCCTTTGTTAATGAAGCTCGATTCAGAATGTATTCAATTTCAAAACAGAGGAATAATGATAGTATCACTTGCATAAATGTTATTATAGGAGCGCTGAGATGTGTATGTACGTCGGGTGGTGAATCATCATTTGGCCCATGCAACTTAATGAATAGGCCTGCTGTCGCTTGCCTTGGTATAATTACCCTTTTAAAAAAAAAAAAATTATTAATTTTTTTCAAAAATATTGCCACGTGTCCTGTTGGTACTCTTCTAATGGGAGGTGTAGATTTAGGAAGTGGATATGGTGGTAAATGGCTGTAGGATGCTTAAGGAGTATTGGAGTGAGGGGTGAATGAATTTTAAAGTAGGAAGTAGGTTGGGGTAGGGAAGAATTAGGGGAATAAGAGAGGATGAGAAAATGTGCCTTTGGAATTAATTACTAACAGTCATAGCTATTAGAATTAACATAAAAATTAATCTAAGAAATTAAGTGTTAAAAACAAGGAATGCATTACACTGTTTGACTGCTGTTGCATTGACATGCTGAGTAGAGCTAACTTTTGACTGTTTTTTGATTTCTTTGTTGTTCATAACAGGTCCCTTGAGGTATGCAACAGGTCCCTCTGCAGTGCTGAAGATGTTCATGCAATTCTTTCTGTGCATGCAGGTGCTGCTGAGCTTAGGTGCTTGATTGATGAAGTCTTGTAGAAACTTGCTGAAGTTGTATTGAAGTGATCTTCTTTTGAAGTATCAATCTCCTAACAGGTCCCTTTTGTATGTCTAAACATGTCCCTTACTGCTGATATTACTGTTGGTGCTGGTAGCATGGTCTTCTTGGACAGAACAGGTTCCCCTGCATGATATTTACAACCAGGTCCCTCTGATATAAAACAATGACAAGACAACTTATTCATTGAAGTCTGGAATGGTGGAACAAACTGTTTGGAAAATTTAGAATGATAATTTTTTCTTTTTTACAATGGAGAGATAAGAAAATAAGAATACTGATGCTCCTCTCCCCCACAAGATTTTGACTTGTCCTCAAGTCAATATTCAGCTGAAACATGAAACATTGATAAAGAAAAAGAATTCTTACCCGCCAACGAATTAGTTTTCAAGTAGGAATTCAAGGTTAGAGTGTGCTAGAATCTGGTTTTCACATCTAACCCATTTATTTATTTTAAACCTTTTTTTTTTATGTTTTGTTTTGTTTTTTTTATATATATATATATTTTTTAAAATTGAAAGAAAATAAACTAAGGCAGGGAGACTGCAGCTGAGGGCTGTAGTATCTCAACCTCACTTTGTTGAGAAAATGTGTGTAGAAAATCTTCCTTGCTGATGGGCTTGGTATAAAGTTTCAGGCGATGACCATTGACAGTAAAGGAATGGCCTTCTCCATCAATAGTTGTGAGCTTTACAGATCCATTGTCATAAACCTGAACAATTTCATAAGGGCCCATCCAATGGGTGGTAAACTTGGCTTTGTGGTCTCTAAACTTAGAGTCAAAAAGTAGAGCCCAGTCACCTTCCTTGAATTGCTTCTTCTTGATATGTGCATCATGCCACTGCTTCCTTTGTTTGCATGAGGATGGTGGTCTCCTCTGCTTGCTGCCTCATTTCATCCAGCTGGTTAAGCTACTGGATTCTTTCTTTTTGTGCCTCATCCAAGTCAATCTGTAAATCAGCAGCTAGTTTAAAAGTGTGAATCTGAAACTCAATAGGAAGCATTACCTCTTTACCGTACACCAACTGATATGGTGTAAATCTCGTAGTATCCTTCCAGGTGATTATGTAAGCCCAGAGTGCATATTTGAGCTTTTCTTCCCAATTCTTCCTGTTCATGGCAACAGTTTTAGTAATGATACCCTCCAAAGTTTTGTTTGTAGATTCCACCTACCCATTGGCCTGTGGATGATAGGGTGTGCTTTTCCTATGCTCGATCTTATATTTGTCTGTGATTTCCTTGACTAACTTGGAGGTGAATTGGGTACCTTGATCAGTTACTATCTCCCTTGGCACTCCGTATCTAACAAAAATATCTTCAAACAGGAAATTGACAACTGTGTGTTCAGTGGCTCTTACCAGTGCTTTTGCTTCAGCCCACTTTGTGACATAATCAGTACATACTAAGATGTACTTCTTACCATTGGAGGAAGGGTTGATAGGTTCTATGAAGTCTAGAGCCCATTTTTCAAATGGCTCTAGGTGAACTTGGGGCTGAAGAGGCATCTCATCGGTAGCTGTTGGCCTGCCCATTCTTTGGCAAATGTCACAACTCTTTACATACTTCTTGGCATCCTTGAAAATGGATGGCCAGTAGTATCCAAGAGTTAGAACTTTGAACGATGTCCGCTTAGCTGCAAAATGCCCACCACACGGTTCATCATGGCAAGATTTTAAAATGTCAATTACCTCATCATTTCTTACACGTCTTCTAATGATCATGTCATAGCCATTGTAAAATAGATCGCCATTGAGCCATGAATATCTAGCACTTTGTTTGACTAGTCTTTTCCTTTCCTTTGTGGTAAAGTGTGGAGGTGTCCTTCCTGTAGACAAGTAATTAGCCAAATTAGCATACCAAGAGTTGACTATAGAAATGGAAAATAAATGTTCATTGGGGAAAGAATCTTCAACTGGAACAACCTCACCTTGGTTTTGCAATCTAGAGAGGAAATCTGCCACCCGGTTCTCTTTACCTATTCTATCTAACACGGTGATGTTGAATTCGTGTAATAATAGTAACCATCTGGTAACTCTGCCACTGGTTATTGGTTTGTTCATTAAATATTTTATGGCAGAATGGTCAGTATGCACAAAGACTTCATAACCAGTTATGTAATGTCAGAATTTGTTTACAACATATATGATGGCAAGTGTTTCCTTCTCTGTGACCGTGTAGTTTAACTCTGCAGGTGTTAGATTTTTGCTAATGAAGTAAATGGCATAAGTGCAATATTCTTCTTTCTCGCCTAATGATGCACCTACTACAGTGTCAGATTCATCTGTAAAAATATGAAATGGTAAGCTCCAATTAGGCCCTCTCAAGATTGGTGCAGTTGATAATTTCTTTTTGAGCAATTCAAATGCATGTTGGCAATTTTCATTCCAACTGAAAAGTACATCTTTTGACAGAAGTTTAAACAAAGGTAAAGCTATCTTACTAAAATGTTCAATGAATCTTCTATAATAGCTTGCGTACCCAAGGAAACTTCTTACCTCTCTTTGATTCTGTGGTATGGGTAAATCAACAATAATCTGGATCTTTGTTGGGTCAATTGTGATCCCTTGAGAGGAAATATAGTGGCCTAACACTATCCCTTCGTTCAACATCATAAAACACTTCTCATTGCTGAGGGACAGGTTAGATTCAATACATCTTTTTAAAACTCTCTCAAGGTTTTCTAATGCATGGTCAAATGAATTGTCGTATACTGAAAAATCATCCATATACACTTCAACACAATCATGAATTAAATCAGCAAAAATAGCTAATACAACTCGCTGAAATGTAGCTGGAGCATTGCAAAGTCCAAACGGCAAAACATTGTAAGCATAAGTCCCCCAAGGACAAGTGAAGGTGGTTTTGTCCTGGTCTTCTGAAGCTATCCTTATCTGGTTGTAGCCACTGAAACCATCAAGAAAAGAGAATGATGATTTCCCAGCTAGGGTGTCTAAGACTTGGTCGATAAATAGTAGTGGAAAATAATCTTTAAGCGTGGCTTTGTTCAGTTGTCGGTAATCAACACAAATGCGCCACTTACCATTTTTATTGGGCACTACAACCAATGGGGATACCCACTGACTGTCAGAAATAGGATATATGAAATTAACTCTCAATAATTTTTGCAACTCTTCTCTGACAATATCTTGGAGATGGGGTTCATTCTTCTTTGTGGTTGCCTCACTGGTTTGATAGTGTTGTTTGTGTAAATGTGGTGAGTGCATGTGTCCGGAGGATGAATGCCATGGCATATCGTATAATCCCAACAAAGGCTTTTGGTATTTTCCTCAAGAGTCGGATTATTCTCTTGCTGAGATGAGTCTAGATGATGCCTATATTCAAATTTTTCCCTGATTTAATCTCTATAACCTGACTCTGTGTGTTGGTGATGGATTGGAACTAGAAAGATGTCATGAAATGTGGTTTGCAAAGATGAATGGTACATGTTTCCTGAAAATTTGAGCTAAAAGTACATCTGCAGTGTGATATTGGTCATGTCTCAAATTTTCGGAAATATCTGGTTGAGCAAGAAATAGTTCTACCAAATCATTATTGTCGTGTTCTTGGAAATCATAAATTTGGTCAATGCTGAAAATGGATTGTACTTCTTCTTTGTCATTGAATTTGTCATCAAGCCACAAATTATGTGTTACTGCTGGTGATTGTGCCGATGGGTAGAGGGTGAGTTGTTTTCTTTCAGTCCCTCTCGAAATGATCATGTTGCCAGATCAACATCCTATAAATGCATCAGCAGTCGCTAACCATGGCCTACCAAGAATGATAGGGTGTCCTCCTAAATTGGATTTTGGTTGGAGGACTAAAAAGTCCACCGGATACTCCCAAGAGTCCAGTGAGACAATTATGTCTTCCAAAATCCCTTCAGGAATCACTTTAGACCTATCAGCTAGTTCAAGAACAATTGTTGTATGTTGCAGATTGGTAAGATGAAGTGTTCTCATGGTCTCTAGAGTCATTACATTAATTGCGGCTCCAAGATCGATCAAAGTGTTTGGAATTTGTATGTTGTTAATGATGGTGGTTACTTTGGGAATGCCAGGATCAACATACTTTTCTATGGAAATGGTATTGGTCATAAGTCCTGCTAAATGTCCTATGACATGAATAGTTTGAGGATCAATTCTTCTTCTAGCAGGCTTCTTGAGGCACATGTCTTTGATGGCTTTAGTGTAGATAGGAATGTCTTTTATAGCTTGCAGTAATGGAATTTTTATGTAGACATTTTTAAGCTCATCTAAGACATCAAATTGTGGTATGGACAATGGAGGTTTGATTGGACCAATCGGTCTGGAAAAGGTGGATTCAATTGTTTCATTTGCTTATCACTGATGTCATCGTTTGATTTCTTTTGATTTGTTATCTCTTTTTCATTTTCTATGTTTTCTTCTCGCCTATCTGTTATTGGAGAATCTTTCTGGAGTACCTTGCCAGACCTTAAGTTGATGTTCTACAAAGGTAGTGTGGAATATGAAGTTCCCTCTTCTATATTGTAGGCTGGCCTCTCTGCTCTATTATTCGGATTTGGGACAGTTTGAGTAGGAATTTGTGTGGGTCTGGAAGGTTGTGAGTTAGCTGGAAATTGGAGTTGTGGTGGATTTATTGGTGGAGGAGCAGGCAGTGCTTGTTGAGTAGGCTGAGGTGGATAGACAGCTTGCTGAGGGTACTGCTGATATGGTTGAGGATGTGGGTACTGTTGGTATGGTTGTTGATACGATGGATATGATTGAGGATATGTAGGATAAGGTTGAGAATACTGTTGAGATGGTCTCCATTGTTGCTGTGGGTTGTTTTGGGGCTGCCATGGCATTGGTACATTCCATGAATTCTGTACATACATCTGATCATTCACAGGAAATTGCAAGTTTTGATTTGGGAACATACCTTGAGGTGCTGGCCTTGGCTGGCATGGTCTTTTTGCGCCCATGTAATACATGTTTTCCATCTCTGCATTGGCTACCATGTTATAGTTCTGCAAAACCTTAACTTTAGGACAGTTAAATCTGTCATGATGTTCAGTACAGAAAGCACAAACTTGAATGCTATCTAGTGGACAGTCCTTTAATGCATGTTTCTTCCGGCACTTGGGGCAGAAAATAGACATTACCTGATCCTCAACTTCTTGTTTCTTTTTGGCTTTTAAAGTGTCAATTTGGTTCCCTATTGTGCTTAATAAATCTGTCTTGAATTCTTCCAACAGGTTGCCTATCTCAGCCCTTGTGACACTTGTTGAATTGGACTTAGTGGCCTTGGATGACAAGGTTCTTTTTCCCATCTTAGCTTTACTCCTTGAATACTTTTCGCATAAATCAACGATTTCTTCAAAGGGTAAAACAGAGATGTCACCTTTACCCATTAAATTGAGGTCATCCATATATTCTTCTCTGATACCTTTCAAGAATATTGTGCGGGTCAGTTCAAGAGGCATAGTTCGGTGTTTAGATTTTTGTAAGTTATAGATAAACCGTTCCAAGTATTCCTCTAAGGTTTCATCCTCTTGTTGGCTCATTCTAAAGATGTCATCTTTAGAGTCTTTGGATCTGCAATAAGGTTGATATTTCCTTAGAAATACTTTTCTCATACCATCCCAATCTGTGATAGTATGTTCACCAAGCCCCATGAACCATCTCAAAGCTGATGCTTTTAGTGTGGCTGGAAAAAGTCTGAGCCTATGGGAATCATCGGTATAGCCATATGTCCGACATACAATGTCAAATTCGAATAAGAATGAGTTCGGATCTTCCGAAGCCATACCATAGAAATTAGGTAGCACTGATGGTGGTATATTTTTCATTTTGATCTCATCATCTTCCCGGGGTTCTTGTATAGGAAAAGGAAAAGTGGACTCTTCCTCATCTCTGTGTCTTTGATGTAGTGCTGACCCATCTCCTTCCTCAGCCATCTTAGCAGATTTATCAGAGTCACTTCCTTTAAAGAGGAGATTAAGATAAGAGTGTTCAGTCGCTGGAGAGTATTGAATCACTGCACTACTTTCTCCTTGTGTGGCAGACCTAGGAAAGTCCCTCTTCTTATAGTTATGTATGAATAAAGTTTGCCTTTCAATGAGCGTAAGTCTCTGTCCTAATTTTTGTTTATCCTCTAACGCTTGAATGAAATTTTCCTCAGCTGGTGTTGAATTATTTACAGAGTCTGCTCCTGATGATGATGGGTTAGTTTTTGAAGGATGGGGGGGTCTTCTGAATCTACCCTGTTTGTCTCTATACCTAGGCATAAATGAGCATGATTTTAACTAAATTTTTGTTGATTTTTGTCTATTAAATTTTCAATCCTTTAAGTATGCCTCCCTGGCAACGGCGCAAAAATGTAGTGTCCTATCTAGGGGTGCTAGATCGGTCTAAATTAATTGTCAACCAGGGTGCGTTTACTTAGAGGTGTGTGCCTAAAATATATAAGCATAAAGGATCTACTTTAACCCTATGACTCCTAAGTACAGTGCTGGGATTAAATCTATTGTTAAACTAGCAATCAAAGTCTTAACTAAGCATTAAATCATATGCTATTAACAACTGAAATGCAATTCATATCATGCTGTATATGACTATCTTGAAAGGCTCGGTCCCCTTACAGAGACACCAACATGAGAAACCCCTGTTCAATGTCATTCAACAATCATGAATCTTTAATAAAGGCATGCAAAGGAAAATTCATAACCATTATCCATATCAGTGTTTTATACACAGCCCCGGGATCGAATCCTTTACGAGATGCAATTCACAATCCAGGAGAGGGTTTATTCGAACACATGTACAGACATCTAATTAACGCATTCATCAATACAATCAAATATCTGAAGCTATCAATCATATTCAAGTTTCATTCAAACGAATTGACTGTAAACAAAATTAAAACTACAATGTGAATATAATGCAAACATAAACGAAATGTATGTCGGTATACCACACACGCAGGGCCCGTCCGCGTCTCTGGCACACCGAGATAATCACACCACGATCACAGTATTAAAACGAAGTATGCGATATTAGATTGAAAAACCAAAAGCTCTGTTCGGGAGTGGCAATATCAAAACGTAACTGTAATATCAAATGATAGTGTGTATGTGTAAACGAACATAGGTCCCGGTCCGGTCTTTTAATTACATGCATTACATCCCTTGAAAAATGGACGTTTATCCATAGCGGCTGTTGCTGCTTTTGGTAAAAACGCAGAGATGTTCCGAATCGACTTATGCATAAAATCAAAATCAAAATAGGAAACAACTTAAAATCAAATGGACAAAAACTGAATGCTGTTGCTGCCTTTGTGCCAACATGCCAGAGTTGACTAAGCGTTGACCGTGCATATAGGAGGAACATTTCCAATGCGGGATAGGTGCTTTTCCATGCTTGGACATTCCTCTTTTCGCCCA
The DNA here is from genome assembly GCA_000404065.3 of Pinus taeda. Classification (NCBI taxonomy): domain Eukaryota; kingdom Viridiplantae; phylum Streptophyta; class Pinopsida; order Pinales; family Pinaceae; genus Pinus; species Pinus taeda. The sequence continues at coordinate 35,954 of APFE030663097.1, forward strand.
TGCCTTTAGCTCCGACCTAGTTGCCATGCCACACGTCACATAATAAGCCATTTACAGGTTGTTGAGACTTCCTGTAGTGATTTAGGCCTAAAATCCTAATTTATCAACACAAAACCCCTAAATCAATTAATATGCATTTCAACAACTAAAAACTATTAAATTAATTAATTTCCAAGGCATTTGAGGAATGGATGATGAGAAAAAGGTAGGAAATGGTCATGTTTTGGGAGGGAAAAAGGGTCTTAGAATGGTACCGACAGAGACCATGTTGGAACTTCCAGACTATCCACCAACCATCACCGCGCATGAGAACAGTCAGGGTGAGTCACCAGAACCACCGGCTTGGAGGTTACCACAAGCGGTCTATCACTTGATCACATGCACTGTCCATGCTTCCTCTGCCCGATTAGCTAGCCGCTAATGAATTCAAGTTAAACTAAAGTTCTAAAGTGGGTTTATTGTTACAGTTTTTGTTATATTAATTAAAACAAGTGGTGAATGTCACTATGTGACATTAAAACTTAACCATAAACCCTAATTTAACCCTAAAGAGCAGCTAGTTCATTCATGAACTCGACATGAAGGAGTTCGAATGTATTTTCAGGGTTATAAAGACAGTTTTGTTCTTTGAAGAAGGCATTGGTGGTTTTGAAGTTTTTTGTGTAGATTTTGGAGGTTATAGGCAGTTTTTGTTTTCAGTGTAACAGGAGCATCCAGAGTCAGAATTGGGAACCGTGACAGGTGTTGGAAAGCTAATTCAGAGAGATTGCTTGTGACAGTGACCAGAAGTGCCTGCGTGCACAATCAATCTGGTTATTTTGCTGTGTAAGTGACCTCCTCAGATACAATCCTAATAAGGCGGCCGCCCATCTTGAAAGCGGACCCGGAGACGTAGTCCATCAGGGACGAACTCCGTAATCAATCTTGTTGTTTGGTATCACTGTGTTTTTGTTGCTTTTCACTTATGTTTGCATCTTTCTTATGTTTCAATTCTGTCATCAATTCATTCCTTTTCAAGCAGTTCTCACAGTTAAAGCACTTTAAGTTAACATTTGATTCACTGATGGCATTAATCAATTCTACTTCAATTTAACATATGATCATTTTAGATCAAATTCCCAACGACATCTATGAATCTTTTCACCTGCTCATCATCCTTTAATACCTTCCGGTGCTTGACATATCCGATATTGAGGGTCTGTATCTGACTTCTACCTCATACCTGAGGAGCGGATTTTGAGGGGGCCTGAAACTACTTTCAGCTACAACAAGGGAGTCAACTATTTTGTTTCCTTCCCTGGGCATAAATTAGATATTAAAATCCAGGAGGAAATTATCAATTAGATCCCACACTTCATTCTGGTAAGTCCTTAGTCTGGGGTGTTTGGCTTGGCATTGATTTATGATTTTCCTTATGACCAGCTCAGAGTCTCCATAGACCATTAGGTATTCAATATTCATATTTTTTTCTATTTGTAACCAAAGGAGAAATGCTTCGTACTTTGCCACGTTGTTGGTCACCTCAAATTCCATCTTGAATGAGAGGGGTATCAAGCTTCCCTCTGGAGATACCAACAATATTCTAGCTCCATTTCCCTCTTTTGAGTTTGCTCTATCGAAGTACAATTTCCATACTTCATTTTCATTTGTGCGCTAGTGCTCTAACTTACTTGTTAGGTGTACTTATGTTTCCTCTAAGAATGTCTCATATTCTTCTAAGAAAAGGCAAGAGAGGTCACTTTCTTTCCCATGCAGTCGAGAGTTTTCTGAGCCTTTAACTGGGGTCACAGTTTTTACAAACATGGATTCTCTATACAATATCCTTTAATCGCCTCCAAAAGTGACAATAGTGGTATAAGTCAGATCTAATTTGATAGAGCCCCCCACCTTGGAACCCCTAGATCTAGATAAGAGCATGACGAACCAAGGGGGAATGTCTGCCACTACTATGTCCATTACCATGCCCTTCACAGGGATTTGAGTCAGGTTTAACACCAGATCCTTTATCATTTCCAAGCATTTGCCCCTCTTAGAGTCAAAGGAGTATAGGTCCTTGTAGGGCCTGGTGATCTGCAAGCCCAGTTGTTCCATCACTGCTAGGTGCATGAGGTTGTGTGAGGCTCCAAAATCTAACATGCAACTATGCAACAAGAGGTCATGGATTACCAGAGTCACGTAGAAGGGTGCAGTAGAAGGATCAAGTTCTTCCACATGTAGTCCAAAAACAACCATTGGCCTCTCCTCTTGAAGGTTTAAACGGTCATGAGTTGGCTCTGAGGTAGATGGATGCATGAATTGAGAGACTTGAGCTTTATAATTAGCTTGCTTTAGAAGCTCAATCAAAGGAAAATGAATCTTTACCTTTGCAAGCTCCCTTTGAAGATTGAATGTAGGTTGGACTTTTTCTATACCTCCTGGCTCTGCTCCTTCTTCCTTACCATTGGTAGTTTTTAGCAGTAGAGGTGCCTCCTTTTGTGTGTGTCCCTCGAAACTATAGCTTCCCTTATTTGCCGAGACTTTTATCTTGGAAGGGTCAGGATTTAGCTTACCTTTCCCTTTATCTGGTATTAGAGGAATAACTTGGGGAGCAGTTCCCTCTTGTTGTTATGGTTCTTTTGACCTCTTGTTTGAAGATCTTAGATCATACTTACGTTGTGGTTGTGCTTGCATTAAATTTGCAAATTGTTTGCAATAATAATCTATATCTTCATGTGTCGTTTCTTCTCTATCATGAATGACCTCTTAATGAGCCATATTCTCATGTTCTTCTTCGGAGAAAGAAGAATACAAGTTTCCCTGCATCTCATGTGTATCCGAAGATTGTTCATCGGGATCATCTTCAAAATATAGAGGATGAGGGATCTGGTCAAGTTGTTCCTTTCTCTCCCTTGGAAGTATTTGCAATGAAGGCCTTCTATACTGTGGGTTATAACCCCGGTTGTTGACTTGAGCGTTCTATTTGGAGAGGCTCTTGTTTTCAATTTCAAGTTTTCCAACCTTTTGTGATAAACTCCTAATGATTTTTTCCAGTTCATCCAACTTCAGGTTTGGTGATTCTTTAGCTTGACCTGAGGAGGATGCTTCTTCTTTCTCTCTTTTATTCTCAGTAGGTTCTTGCTTTTCTCTTGACTTCCCGGATGAGGTGAGATTTGCTTCCATCTCGAGAGCATCGATTTGGATTTCATCTAAAGTCAGGGACTTCCTTTCCCTTAGAGTAAAACCAAAGTTGGGTTCAAAGGCTCCCAAAAAGGTTACTCGAGCAGCAGTTGGAGGAGGCTTTATCTCATCGGACAGGTTATTGTACTTTTTATTGAACCTTTTGATAAATTCTGAGATATCCTCTATGAGTTTCTTCCTTATAGTGTTAAATTCTGTGAGGAGGTACACATGATTTCTCTTTTCACCCCATTTCTGTGTGAAATAGTTTTCAAGTTCCTCCCAGGTAGTTATGGAGGCATTGGGTAGGGCTCTAAACCATTTTTTGGCTTCTCCATCAAGGGATTGTACAAAAAGTCTCATGACCACATCCAGTTGTTCCACGTTTAAATTCTCAACAAAGGCACAAAAGGTTTCAATGTGTCTCTGTGTCATGTTATCATCTTCCCCATTGAACCTAGGCAGAAGCTTTAGGTAGTCTTGGGGCATAACACTTAGGGGCTGAGGTAAATTAAGAGGGGCATATTTATTTAGCAAAAAACCCAGAAGAGCCATCTAGATTAATGAAGGGGGACTGAGATTTGCTTGAGGAACTTGGGCCACAACCATAGTAGTTGGAATGACTCGACTGAAAGAAGGGTATGTAAGGATTTTAGGATTAATTCCTGAGTAGTGAGTAACCACGGGTTGAGGATGGATGAGGAAGCTTCAAAGACTGATGAGACGGTAGTGCAGGTAGTAGGAGTTTTCTCCTTCCATAATTTTCTGAAAATTATTTTCTTTGGTCAGATACAAATGAGGCTTTCTGCTGAGAGGTATCTAAGCGAGTGTGAGGCTTTTTAAAAGCCAGGATGATAAATGATAATGGGGGGTGTGGAGTCGCCAAGTTGATGTGGATGCAATCATAACATTTTTTCTCACCTACACAAAAAGTGATCAATTTGTCGTATCCCAAAGGAAAAATCTTTCAATACGTTCCTCGACAACAGCGCCAGAAGATGTTGTTGCTCCCAGAGACAACCTTGGATTGCTTACAAGACCAGTGCCTAGGCACATCTAGATTAGTGTGTCTTGAATGATTCTCGGGCAAGAGGAGACATCATATATACACACACACACACACACACACACACACAAGAGGAGTGGGTTGGTTCATTCATCCAAAGGTACAAGTCATGTATTTCTGGTACTTCTTACATACACAGTTCCCAAAAATATACACATAAAATGGCGGAGGTCGAGTAGTTCGAGGACTTACAATTTAATAAGATTTTGCATAGTAAATGAGAGAGGATAAGGAGAAGGAGTATCTCATCAGATAGATCTTAACTCGTCAATAATTCTACACTTATCACATAGAGCTTGAGGCATCAAGAAGTTCTACACTTGTTTGAGTTATAGGTAGATATAATGGAGAAAAGAGGCACTGAATGATATGATTCATGTAGCGCAAGTTTAAAGATATAATTTCAATGACCCATACAGGCACATGCATTAATAAGTTAATACAAATGAATGTGTGAGGAAGTATGAAATATTTCTAGCAGTTATGATTGCATGAATTTAGAGAAGAAGCATGAACAAAATGGGTTTTAACAGAGAGACATACTATAATACTCAAAGGGGGAATCACCGCCATTTACTTGATATTCTGAAAGATCTCTATTATAAAGTCATACAGTCTGAAAATAACATGCAACATTTTCATTAGAATTTTGTGAACCTTTGTGAAATGTTCCTTCCCCCTATTTATCTGGAGAGGGGGAGCATTGAACATCCATTACATTGAAATATCTTTGGGCGAGTCTCAACTATTAGGTTGACTAGCTGTCTCGGCTAGGGATGGCTCTGGTGCCCAAAAACATTACAAAACATTAATTGCCTCATTGAATGGCCACACATTACAAGAATACAAACAATTCAATCAATTAGATGAGAACACCAATCAAAATTTCTTCATGCCCATCCCTATGATCGCTACAACTTCAGGTTGTAGTTTGCTCATGGTATGGCCTCTTGTATTGCTCAGCCAACTCTCGTCACTTCTACCTTTACTGCTTGAACCATTCATCCTTTAAAGCTGGGAGTGGGTGTTGTTAGTTTCACATTATAGTACTGGAGCAGAGGACCGCTAGGCGGTACTTCGCATTCCCTCTATATGGAACACCATGCTGAGTAATCAAGTCTTCCCAAGATACCAAGTCCCTATTTACTTCTGTCAGCGGCGACCTTGGTTCCGTGTCTCAGAGAGCCATTCTGGATCAGCCCATGCTGGGCTTGAATGCTCCCTCTTCCTTATTAAATGCCACAGTTGCCAACCCACAACGCCTTTAAATTTATACCATACCTGGTCGTGGGGTTCTCATATTGAGATTTTTTGTACTGAAAATCCTTTACACGACGGGGCTTTTAGATCCACTCCAAACCCTTTGGCTTCATGTGACTAGGGGCAATCACCAAGAGCTTAGTTCTCAGGCACTAGGGTCTTTTGACTCTTGTTCGAGGGAATTTTTCCTTTGTTATTGGGAATCCCACATACCGATGATTTATACACTTTACCTTTGGCATTTCCCCTTGATACTTGTGATCACCAATCTATGGGCTTGGGCCCACCCAGGATATCGTAATCGCACTGCGGGAGAGAATGTTAAGGACGAGTGGTTTTCAGAGGGGGGCATGAGCAGTAAGTGGTAAGTGAGGGGGGTTGCGAAATGATATGAGAGGGACACGTAGTGGAGGGGCTTGGCGGGTAAACAACTTTTTGGACCCACGCCCCGCTAATTAACGGAAACATGATGGGAGGAGGGGGCAAAAAGGCATGGGAGTCGTTGATCTGGGCGGACTCAATCTGGGCCGTCTAGAGATGGGGGCTGTTAAGTGAGCATGCGACCTTTGAAAGGGATGGACCCGTCAACTTGTAATCTCCATTGTATAAAATATCGCATCCGGGAAGTTCCCGCATATCGCAATCGCAAGTCGAGAGGGATTTCAGTGAATGAGGAACCTTTGCTTTGTGCGATCACCGATCGCCGATTTGTGATGGTTGACATCATCACTGCCATGTGTCAACCTGTGAGTGGTGACACGTGTCACCCGGAAATGCCCCCTTAGGACCCCTAAAAATGCCAAATCTACATGCCACATGTCGCCCGTATTGCCACATCATGATGACGTTAGCTGCCATGTCATTTATAAGGACCAATGGTATTCCACCACGTGGCCCCCTAGTGGAGAGAGAAAAGGGCTTGCTCGTCCTTGTTTTTGCATCAATTTCCTTTGTTAAATGTTTTCAGCCTTCCCCGACAATTTAACACTATTATCACAACATAGCGATATTGCAAGGTTTTTAGAGTTGTATCCCCGTTGTCACATCAATTCACCGATTGCGATGCCCTAGACCCTGAAACCCCTTGATATGCTCGACACACCGATACATCGGACCCGCAGATATGCGATTTGCAGCGATCGTTCAATTGCAACTTCAGGTGTCTTCCTCTTTGTAGTTGCTTCGGTAAGCCCCAATCTACGATTTACAATGAGCCCGACCCTTAGCCATTTTTCCTTTGTTCAGTGACCTCGAAAGGGTGTCTTTAATCTGCTCTAAATTTTGATCTAGCAATCCATTTTTTGATTTCCACCCACCATTGGAAAGCTTGTTCCGAGCACTATGCAATGGAGAGGGTATGATTTGGCTTTGAGTGCTTATGTGGCTTGGAAGATGGCTCCAAACTTCACTACTTATTAGCAATTTTGATCAACTAAAAGCTCATAATGCAGTGAGTGGCAACAGGACCAAGGTTGAATGTACATTTGATACACTACCTCTATCCATAAAGTGCTAGTTGATATCAGATGCCATCCCACTTTGGCTGTTAGGGCCTTCACAAATAAATGATGTTTTTTAAGCCCCAACCACCCCATTTTTTTGGCAGAGATATTCTATGCCATTTTACCCAAGCAAATAATTTTCCCTCCTTCTGTCCATCCCACAAATAATGACAACATATTTTATGAACTGAAGAAAGGGTACCTTTGGGGATACAAGAGAGGGAAAACTAGAAAATCGAGATCCTTCAATAACTAATTTAGTGAGAATTAGTCTGCCAACACGTGATATCCATAAAACACTATAAGACTTTAGCCTCTTTTCGATTTTTGCAAAAAACCATTACCAATCAATCTTTCGGTAATCATTTGGTTTAAGATAGATGCCCAAATATTTTAGGCCATCATCAAGGGATTTGAATTGATAAGGAAGGACATGTTGAGCATACCTTGATTCCTCCCTGATTAGACCATTAAAGGATATAGAAGACTTTAGATGATTTACCTTCATGCCTGTTGTTTTCCAAATAAAAAGAGCACCTCCTTTATGGATGGAACATCGTGTCGAGACCCATCACAAAACAACAGGCCATCATTCACAAATAACAAGTGAGTGATGAAACAAACCTCAACGAATGCAATACCTCTTAAAACTCCCCTTCTTCTAACATTTGATAATAATCTACTAAGCCCCTCAGCCAAAAGTAAGAAGAGTAATGGGGATAAAAGATATCCTTGACACAATCCCCTATGAGCATGGAAAAAATAGGTAGTTGTTCCATTGATGAGAACCACAAACAAGATAGAAGAGATGCAACTCATAACCCAACTGATAAAAGGAACTTAGAATCCAAGGTGGGTCATCAATGTACGAAGTAAATCCAACTTACTCTGTTGTAAGCTTTTGAGAGATCAAGCTTTATAACCAACCCTTTTAGCTTCCAAGTTTTGAAGCTATGAAGTCCTTCTTAAGTGATCCCAATAGCATCTTAATAATGTATTAATAGTAATGTCGTTAATTTTAATAATGCATTGATAATTACACTTCATTAGAGTGTTAACATGCTCTTCTAGAAATGTCACTAGTAAATGCACTAGACTCCTTACCTCAATTAATCTTGAATTGATTCGGTAATTTATGTTTTTTTTTTTCTCCTTTTAACAATAACAAGATATATTATATTAACAAATCATGCAGAAATACACAGAAAAGCATATTCATAAACCTAATATAAGAAAATTTCCAACAAATCCTAGAAAAAACAAATTATAATTTCCAACAACCTAATGTAACAAAATTTCCAACCCATCCTAGAAAAAACACATTAATAATTATAAATCTATTTTAGTAATTTTCCAGATCTCTGAGCGGATCTCTAATCAACAGAAGTTTTGGTTCATTTACACTCAGGTGGCGACTTCCATGAACTGGAAGTTAAAGATCCATCTTAAATAAGCCAACTTAATATGAGCCAGAGTAATCTAATTTATATTTTTTCATTTGTAAATTTTTTTTTTTATAAAAAAGATATTATTTAAATATTTTATATAATTTATTTAATTTTGTTTATTTTTTTAAAATATTATTTTGACTAATATAGACAAAATTTCAACTTTCAAATTTGATAATTGACAGATAAAATTAATCTATGAACCTCTAAACTCGACAAACACCTAACAAAAACTTTCCATGCCAATTCCAATAACATTAACAATTTATCAGTTCCAGTAATATAACAATTTATTACCGACCCTGCATTTAACCCATGACACGTTACTCTGATACAACACAGAGCACTTGATTCATATCAAACACATCGATATCTATGCCAGAAAGGTTTTCAAACCCTTCTACAGGAACCTCGTAATTCCTGTGCCATTAACTCCCGGAAGAAACCCATTCAGCGATCACAATTCATGCATTCAAACATTGCCATTTCGTATTACAAGGATTGCACGCGAATTCCTAAGCAGCATTTCATATATTCATTAATAATTCACAGACCATCACAGAAATCACACAGATGTCTGAGCAGACACTTACACACTTGTCCAATTGGTTCTGGGGAGATCAAGTCACAGAAGCACAGAACTATTACAGATTTAATACACAGAATCTTTATCAACAATATTACTGTTACCTCAATGGCCTGATCATACAAAGATGGGCGTGCTCTGCCTGGGCCTTCTCCTCTGTCTATCACTTTGTCCTAGGGCCTCTATCTGTCAGGCCTCCCCGGGCTAGCTTGTCTCAGCCACTTCTAACTAAAATATCAACCATTACAACAGACAAGATGGAGTCCGTTTCCAACAGTTCACTAATTTAATTACACTGGTCCTCAACTACATGACAATTTGTCCTTACAATTTGTAACATGGCCAATAGTATATTCCTTCTGAAACTAAGACACTGGAACCGCTTGGCATCGTTGTCACAGAAACAGGGCGAGCCAAAGGCAATAGATACATGCCGTTTTGTCCCTTCGCGGGTGATTAGCATGTAACATATCAAGAACAAATGAGCCAGTGCCCCACCCAAGCCATGCCCTGAAAATATTATCTTGTCTCCCTGATAATTTTGGAAAAAGCCCATACTAGGAAGATTGCAGGTTATTTTCTGAAAAATCTCATTATGAAACAAACCTTGCAAATCTTTGGCCACTGCACCGTAACTCTTACAAAATTCATCTTTAAGAGCAAACATATCTCTTATAGAATTCATACCTTCACCGTAACTATTGTCGTTCTGCAACAAACAAAGTACTATTCTCGTTCAGGAAATTTTCACAGAATTCATACCTTCAATAATAAAATACATGGTAACCAAAAATGGTTTCACCAATCATACCAAAAATTCCAAATTTTAACATAATTAAATAATAGCAAAATCATTTTCCCATTACATTAAATAATACCAAAATCATATTAAATATAATTAATAATGAATTAGATGTAGCTCAACCCAAATCCATATGTATATCTTCAGGCTCACCCAAACCAATATTTAAGCATTCAAAGGGTGTCGTGTATATTATAATATATATTATAACATCTATGTTGTAAAATTCAGTGTTTTGTGATAATATTTCGTGGGTAAATTGTCTTTTTCATTTATTAAAAATAATTGAATTTTTAATAGGGTTTTTTAAATGAATTTAATAACTATCCAGAACGTTAAACTTTTAAATTATATTATATAAATTAATTTAAAAATATTACAAACACGGTTATTTAAACTTATAAAAATAGTTAAAAATATTTATAATTTGAATACATATTAATATAAATAATCGTTTTTATTATATTTTAAAATAATAATTTGTCATTTTATTGTAACATAAGTAAAAGTTGGGGCTAGAGTATGCCTTAAAACTGTTTTTGGTTGGCTAATAGCTCGTTTTTCTCGGAAGTAAGGAAACAGGTTAATGGCCCAAGACCTTGAGGCATTTGGTAGGAGTGTAAGTCTACCGCCTTATGGACCACCAAGGTTTTCCTTGAATAAGGGTGATGAGTCATTCGTCATTTATTGTTAGCACCCAAGAGATGGTTGCCCTCAGGGCTGGTTTGACAACTGAGTTATGATAGGCTTTCCCACCTGTGAAAAAAACATAAAGTAAAAATAAACCTTCAATTTTAAAATATTAGATTGTCACCTCAAGTTAAATTTAATGTAAAGAAGAAAGATAAACGTATAATGAAATTTGAATTTATGAGAATAAAGATAAAGTCAATAGCATAAATAAAATATAAATGATATAAAGTAAAAAGAAAGAAGTCCATGAATCAATTAGAAAAAGAAAAAGAAAAATTTATTTTAATTTACCAGAAAATAAAAGAATAAATATCATGAAATTTAAAGATATCACCAATAAATTATTAAAAGAAAAATATGAATAAGTTATCCCTTAAATTAAGGAGATAAGATTGAGTTATATTTGAGTTGTAATTAGTTAGCTCAGTTTACTTAGTTAAGTCTAGTTAAATTAGTTCCAAACGGTTTGAGGAACTAATTGTGAGTTATCAGTCAGTTGATGCATGCATGTACTCAACTAGTGTACTCCAGATAACTGAAGATTCCCTCATCAGAAACTCATGCATGTCTATTCAGAGAAATACCTAGTTGAGATTAAAGTCAAGGACAGTGTACTATCAGTTGCATGTGGTTTCCTATAAAGGAAACTCATGCATGCAGAAGGAACAAGGTTCCTTGAGGATTGCGCAGTTCTGACAGTGTGTTAGAGCAGTGTCTGAGAGCAATGTTACACTGGGTGAAGGAGATCATCCTAGAGGTAACTACGCAAGGAAATAGGAGCTTGGAGGGCAGAGGAGAAGGCTTGTGAGAAGATTTGATTGCCTGTGAGCATCCAGGAGGATTGTACTGAGAGCTGGCTAGCTGTGAGAGCTAAGGCTTTGTGTAATTCTGATGTATTTCCACCTTGTATGATAATACAAATAGTGGGGTTTTTAGCTGAGGCTTTCCCCTAAGTATTTTATGTTTTTCATGTGTATTGATTCTTCTTCTTATGGTTATATTGTTTAGCTCGATCTTTAAGCTTCTGCAAGTTTGATATTAGAAGTAGATTATAGTATTTTGCTTTGGTATATTGCATTATCAAGTTAATCTATAATCAGATTTTCTACATAGATCTCAGAGGTAGATTTGTAGAGAATTTGAAGGAAATTCTACAGAAGAATCATTAAGGAAGGTGATGGTTCGGCGACTCATGGCTTTGGAGATAGAGACACTACCGTCCCTCTAGGTAGTTAATTATAGAAGCTATCGTCATGAGAAAGGACAGATGGTGTCATAACCCCCATGCTCGTGCATTGGGATATAACTCTCCTCAAGTTTTTATCTCGTCCATCTACTTGAGGAGTAAATGTGACTAGACAAAGCATCAAGTGAGAGATATGTTGCAGAGAACTGGTAATTATAGTCGATTTTTGGAGTTTGGAAACATTCAATAGTCTTTGATGGCAGTTGTGAAAGGAGTGGAGCTCTACACCGACTATAAATGGCAAGCATCGAGGCTGGCGCTGCATAAAATATTTGTCAAATTTCATTTGTAAAGGAGCATGGTGTCATTGAATGTTGAGGGCAGTGAAAGTTTAGAGCAGGCATAGCTCATGGTAGAGGAACACATTGGCAAGTTGGATAGGGTCAAAGAGCAAATTTTTCTAGAGGTACACACCCATTTCTCGTTGGTTTAAAGGGAAACGAAAGTGTTGCACAAGGATATGGAGTGGATTCACCTTCTGGTGGAAATATTGTCAACCAAAGTTGATAATTTAACTTTGAAGGTTGATTGCAATCAAGGTTGCGGTAGAGGCTGTGGTAGTGGGAGTTCTGAAGGAGGTACTAGGCTTGCAAGAGACTTCTTCTCTAGGAACAACTCTGCCAAGCGAGTCTGAGGAGCAGCTTCCAAAAATTCAGATGCAGACAAAAGAAGAAAATGGGAATGAAGTTGCAGACGAACAACCAAGAATGTAGTTATCTTTTAGAAACTTTCTTTGTTTAACGTTATGTCGAACAGTAGTATATAATAACTCTTTTTGGAGATCATATAAGATAAATTCTATTAGAATTATAGCAGGCTACGAGCAGGGCACCAGTATAACTCTTTTTGAACAATTATGGAGCACTAAAGATGATATTTTGTCTATGCCTATAAGGGTTTTTGCCCGTATACAAAATTTTGATTAATATAAACTACTCGTTCCTTAAAAAAAATGCTTCTCATATATATTAGTATAAATAATAAATGATAGATGAAAATAAAAATAAAGTAATAGTGTCAAAGTAGTAAATCTATATTAAGGATTTAGAATAAATTTAAAAATCAATTCAGAAAGTTGAAGATGTAAATGAGAACGATGAGAATAATTTCTCTTTTTATTTTTAGTGTTGAATTTTTGGTTTGTTAATTGTTTAATTTTTTTCAAATTAAAATGAATGAACATTTTTATTTAAAAAAATAATTAAAAGAAACATATATTAATATACTAATTAACATTGATATGTGTCCTTTTATTTTAAAAAGTAATTAAAAGACCCATATACTAATTACGTCGAAGGCGTTTTTTATTGTGAGGTTTATCCTCATGACACTGTTCAAGTTCGTTATCCCTAACAGAATCTTAAACAGGTGTCTTATAATTCTATGTCTTAAACAGGTGTCCCTTACAATTCTATATCTTGAACAGGTGTCCCTCCCCCTCCGTTTCACGCCGTCAACGTTTCTTTGCACGATAATGTGCAAATACTAGTTAATATTGATATATTGATATGTGTCCCTTTATTTGCTTAAGAATATGTTCAATGGTGGAGAAGGCGTGGGCACAACCACCTCCCCTACAGAGAGAGGATGACATGCCACTCTCTCGCACCATCAGTCGAAACATGACCTCTTTGGGTCGTATGGGAATTTATACTCGGATGGTTTTTTAGTTGAAGATATGTGTCGTATGTTGGAGACAATTTGTACATGAACAAAACTGCTCTTATCTACAATAGCACTCCTTTTCATCATGACATTCGCACCCTCCAACACAACGACATGTAATCCCATTATAGTTGGGCTTCAAAGGAAATCAACTAGTGTAGACCATCCATTCTTGCTATTTCTTCTTGTTTTCTATGCATATGCTTCTCAATGGCAATCCATTCGCAAGTTTAAATCATTTAGGAGTAGCTAGGTGAAGTGGAATCAAATTTGATCGCTGAGTGAAATTGTTTGTTAGAAACTAAAGAACATATTGATTCATGATTACACAAATAAATATGTTCTTAAAGGACATATTGATATCAAAAGTGTTTTTTTAAAGGATATATTGATTTTCTTAACCTTTGATAAATTTGAAATTATGATAAATCTAAATTAATATTTCAAAACAACAAAATATTATAAAAGGTGTTACAAATATATTCAAATTATATATATAATATATATAATATATATATATATAATATATAATATATATATATAATATATATATATATATATATATATATATATATATAATATATCATGAAAAAGACATTAATATTACTACCTAGATCTATTTTAACTCTAGGTCTACCAGCACCTAGATGGATCAAATCTTTTTACCTCTAAAAGAGGTTTGCATATCATGAGATTTGATCCCTTTCCCAGCTTGGCAGATCCATAGTAAGATGGATTAGGTTGGTTTAATGATTAGTATAATTATGTTATTATTAATTCAATATTCTTTTAGCAAGTCAAATATTAAACATGACATTACAAAAATATTATATATATATAATATATTATAATATATATATAATATATATATAATATATATTATATATAGTTGAGTCAAAATGTTAAACAAGACATTACAAACATCTCTACTATATTGGTTGGTCTTTCATTGCAATAAATAAATTTTTTGTTTGTGGCACAAAAGGGATCTCATGTGTCTCCTGTGATAGAATAGGCACAAACATGTTTAAGTGAAATCTACCCCCATATTGGGTTGTAGAGTGCCTCTTGGCACAACAACTATCCAAAACGCTACACTTTTTAAATTATATTATACAATTAATTAAATTTTTTTTTTTTTGACAAAGTCAGCTGCTGTATTAAATCTGAAAATAAAAGACAGGAATTTGAATCCTGAGGTACATGAAGAGCCGGGATGGCTCAGGGTCAGAGGAGTTACAGAAAGAAATTTTCTCCTTAGTCCTGCTTGTTCTGACTTTGAAAAAATCTAAACTGAGATATACTCTGACAAATTGGAACAATAGAAACTGACATTTGCATAGAATTTCTAACTTATGTTAGCATGGACGGGGAGACAGTCCTCATTGCGCGCCTCTGTTTACAGAATGGGGAAAGAGTGAACAGCAGCTGAACTCGGGCGAAGGATGAGATAATAGGCTCGTCCAGATCACGTTGAATCTAGGATCCTACGCATAGCAGAAACAAGAGGGATCGATTCTGGAAAGGATGAATATAATTAATCTGAAATATCAGAGTTGTAAATGAAATGGAACTATACCATATTCCATCGTTGATGATAATCCTAATGTAGGTCTGGAACATCTGAAGGCAGTTCCTCTTGATAGCGCTGTCCGAAATGATGCTGAGTGAACTGATTCGATTCATGGCAGTGGCTGCAGAGACTCCTTGGCATTGCACAAAAGACTTCCCATTGCTTTGTCACAAGCCTTGTTGGCATGCCTGTCTGCTTGCTTTTTGAAAGAGCGGAGGATGTGATGAAACTGCAAATTTCCCATTGCCTGATGCAGGAGTTGGCAGCGCTGGATGATCTGTTGTAAGAGAGCATTCGAAGATTTTTTCTTTTGATCCATTAGACTAATTACTATCGAAGAATCTCCAAAAACTTTTGATGATCTTATACCAAGTCTGATGAGTTGTTTTAGCCCTTGATATAGGGCCAACGCTTCTGCCCTGTTGTTGGAGATATTCCCTAAACCCCATTCAAAATAGAGGACGCAGTCCCCATTTGCATTGGAGATCAAGCCCCCTGCTCCAGCAATACTTGGGTTTGACTTGGATGCCCCATCAAAGAAAAGGCAGAAAATATTACATTTTTGCAGCTAAGTTGCGAACTCCTCCTCTTTGTACCTTATCTTCCAACTGTGGGTTTCCTGAGTGCATTGTTCTCTCATTATACTGCCATTCTGAGTGTTGTGATTTTTGTCCAGGATATAGCTGATGAAGCTCCTTTCTTCCACACTGTACAGAGTTGCATCGATGCTGCTATGAGTTTTAACAGAAATCGTTTCAAGAGCTAGAGTCTTTGCCTTGTTGCAGGCAAATCTTGGAGTCGAGTTCTTATCCTTAAAGGTTTTTCGATTTCTAATGAGCCAGATACTCCATAACATGGTGTATGGGAGAGTGTTCCAGATTCTCTGCACTAAGTTTCTCTTCTTATTTTTCCAAGGGCAGTTCGTTTTCCAATATTGAATCGCGTCACCTATGGAATGCTGGGAAATGCAAGGGAAGTTGTCAATGGGATACAATTCTTTCCAGCAGTCAATAGCAAAGGAACAATCTACAAAGAGGTGTTGCATGGATTCTTCCTTAGCGTAGTAGTTGGGGTAGCGAGATGGACTATTGATCCCCCTCTTTTGTAAATTCTTTGCTGTTAAAATTTTTCCTTTTAGCAAGGTCCAGATAAAAAACTTAATTTTTGGGAGAGCCTCTGACTTCCACACCATTTTCCAGTGATTCCATTTTGGCATAGGGAAGGTGTTGTAGCAAATGTGCTGGTGGGCTGCTTGAATTGTGTAATCTGAGCCAGATGGGTCCCATCGAAATCCATCCATCTCGTTCTTTTTGACGGGAGCTTTGCTGTGGAGGAGAGACTACAGAATGGAAAGACTAGAATTGAGAGCAATGGGAACATCGGGGAAAGACCATCCAAGCCAGAGATGGGATAGAGGATCCCAGCTAGAAATTTGATCCAGGTAATGGATACCCTTGTTGTTGAGATAAGAGAGAATAGGAATGGTTTCATCATGACTATTTATTGGTTGTTGTCCCAGAATTTTATCAGCTCCAATATTAATACTGGCCCCTCCCTTAGGCACTTTAGATATATTCTGGGCAATGAACAAAATGGCTTTTTTACATAAGCGCCAAATTTTTGAGGAATCTCTATTGGGTATAACAGAGTCTAGCAGATGCTGTCTTGGGAAGTTCAAATATTTGATTTCCATAACCCTTTTCCACCAAGTAGAAGAACCAGTGATGAGCCTCCAAACGATCTTCCCCCCGAAGGCAAGATTTAGAAATCTGGGGGATATAACGCCTAGACCTCCTCCGTCCTGGGTTTGGATGACTTGTTTCCAACTGACTAAATTGAATTTCTTTTTATCGGTTTTCCCTCCTTTCCAAAGGAAGTGATGAAGAATTACATCCATTTTGTTATGAAAGGAAGCTGGGGCTTGATATAAGGAGAATCGATAGAGGGGTAGAGAGGAAATACTAGATTTAAGGAGGATGAGACGGCTTGCTGGGTTGAGCCAAGCTGAACCCCACTGTTGCACTTTCCGCTTCACCTTGTCGATGACGATATCCCACGTTCCTGCCTTCAGAGGTCCTAGGCTCACAGGCATGCGCAAATAGGAGAAGTGTGTCCACTCAAGGTTGCAAGGGACTCCAAAAATATTTGCGATATTATGGATGACCTGATTTGTTGCATTCCATCCAAATATACAACTTTTTAACTGATTAACCAAACCTCCTGAATACCCCATAAATTTGTCGAGAAGGACCTTGAATCTCCTTGCTATAGTGGTGCAGGCTCCTCCAATTAGCAAGGTGTCATCGGCGAACTGAGAGTGATTGATATTCTTGACTCCATTTCCGTATTTGATTCCAGTGATGAGGCCCACTCTTCTATTGTAGTCCAGAGCTTGACTAAAGGATTCAACCATAAGGATGAATAAATACTGGGAAAGGGGGCAACCCTGTTTGAGACCCCGGGAGGACTGAAAGGCTTTACCTGGTCTACCATTAACCAAGGGAGAAATCCAAGGTCCAGAAATGCAAGCAGTGATGAGGCTAATGAAGGGAAACTCAAATCCCATCTTTTTTAATACATCTTTAAGGAAAGAATGCCTAACTCTGTCAAAGGCGTTAGCAAGGTCGAGTTTAAGGATAAACCCTTTCTCCTTCCTAGAGAGGCTCGAGTGAATGGCTTCTTGAAATAAGAGAATGGAGTCAGTAATTTATCTCTTGGCCAAGAACCCTCATTGATTGTCCAAGATCATAGAGGGGAGGAGGGGTTTGAGATGAGAGGCAAGGATTTTAGACAAAATTTTATAGGAGGAGTTGCAGAGGGAAATGGGTCTAAACCGAGAAAAGGAAGTGGGCCTGTTTTCTTTAGGGATGAGAGCCAGAAAAGTGGCGTTGGTGTATCCTCCTATTTTACCCTTTCTTTGGATCCATCTGATCATCTTAGTCAAGTCCTTTTTGATTAAACCCCAAAAATCCCTATAGAAACAAATGGGGAATCCATCAGGACCGGGAGCCTTATCAAGATTCATAGTCCAAATCGTTCTTGTTATTTCCTCCTCTTCAATTTCCTTTGTCACGCTGTCATTCATTTCTTTGGTGATTTCCTTGGGCAAGTATTGAAGAAATTCGGCATAATCCTCTTCTCCTTTGGTTTCTGTTAGAAGCTCTCTGTAATAATCAGTGGCAGCTCTTTTGATGGCCTCTTGGGTATTTTGCTGGTTGCCTTCATTGTCCAAAATTGAGCTGACATTATTCCTTATTTTTCTTGCCATGGCCTGTTTGCGAAAAAAAGCAGTATTTTTATCACCGCCTTGTAGCCAAAGCTACCTTGACTTCAGTCTCCATTTTAACTCTTCTTCTCAGCTAATGTGACTCAGCTGTGCGTAGAGTGAGCCTTCTTGCTCCTTATTTTGATGAGAGAGACCCTGAACCTCTATAGTTCTTTGGATGCATTCAAGTTCATTTTTAATTTTCTTTTTGGTCTCTTTAGGTTCTTTGTAATTGGCTCTAGCCCATTCTTTGATGACCTGTTTGGTTCTTCTCAGTTTAGTTTCCCAAATGAAACCTGGTGAGCCTTCAACTTGCTGGTTCCAGGATCCCTGAACAATTTCTCTGACAGCCAGATCCCAATTCCAAATAGCACTGTATCTAAATGGAATTGGCCCGAGATGACAGTGAGTTTCCAGCATGAGTGTAATGGGGTAATGATCAGAGGCTGAGGTGGATAAAATGCTAGCGTACCCCACAGAAAAGGAGGAGAGGAACGATACATTAATTAAGAATCTATCCAGCCTTTCCATTATATTGCCACTGCTAAGCTTGTGGTTGCTCCCGGTGTACCTGCGATTTTTTGGTACAACGTCCACCAGTTCATGGTCTTGGATGATGGCTTCCAAATGGCCTCTGGAAGGGTCAGGCGAAAAGCAGCCTCCCCTTTTTCATTGGCGTGTAAGATCAGGTTAAGATCACCTGCCACTATAATGTTTGGAGTTGTTTCTATATCGATGATAGCCTTCAAATCGTCCCAGAAACTTTCCTTTTCTCTATAATGGTTGGGGGTGTAGACATTGTATATAAATGCTGATTGATTATCTATTTTATTATCCAGAACCGTTCTTATCCAATGCTGATGTAGATTTACTGATGTGCAATTCCATTTGTTGTGATCCCAAAGGGCGGCAATTCCATCGGAAGCTCCTCTTGAGTCACTGGTACAACCTTTATATTGTTTCTGCTGATCTATTATTCCTCTTATTTCTTGCTGCTCTAGTTTTGTCTCCTGAATCAAAATTATGTTTGGTTTTTCACTATGTATAAGATCTTTAAGGGCTAAAAATTTGGAGGGGTGCCCTAGACCCCTACTGTTCCAAGACAACATTTTCATCATTGGGTAACTGGTTTACAGAGAGGTGCTCGCCTCTCTTGAGTTGTCTCCTTCTCATGTTGCCCCAGGATGAAGGCTTCTATAGGGGTTTGGGTGCCCATGGCTATGTCTTTTTGAGCGTTCTCGTCTCTATGCTGCTTGGCTAATTTTCTACCTGGACCTGGTTTCTTGTAAGAGTCACAGGAGGATCCATGGTCTTTAAACGTGCTTCTGGTATGCCTAGGAAGAGGGGGATCGAGAGAGGCCTGCGAAGGGATGATTAGGGGGGGAGAAGGATCTGAAGGTTCGGAGGGGATCAAGGGGAGCAGAGAGGGATCCTCAGGAGGAGGTTCGAGGGAAGATAAAACAAAAAAGGGGTTGGAAGAGGAAGGGAGGGGCAGATCAGGAGGGGGTTAAGAAGAAAGGGGAGGGGAGGATGAGGAGGGGCAAGGAGAAGAGGTAACAGGAGGGTCAGATTCCAGAGGAGCTTTGGATGCCGGGGCAGACTTCTTCTTTTTGACTGGTTCCCAATGGCCTTCTGATCACTGCTCTTTGCATAAACAAGTTTAGGACATCGATTGGCAAAGTGGCCATATTCGTGACATACCTTGCATTTAAAAGGAATCTGCTCGTAATCGAGCTGTTGGATATGGCTCCATTCGTCCACTTTCAGTTTTATCGTTTCGGGGAGTCCTTTGCCAAGGTCCACTTAGACACAAATCCTCGCATAGGCCTGCATGTTCTCTTTCAGTTCACTACGATCTATGTCTTTGCCTACTGCGTTCCCGATGGCTTGAACAGATTCATATCCCCAGCAGTGGAGAGGGAGATGGGGAAGACGAACCCAAACTGGAACGGCGCTGGGAACATCCAGTTCAGGGTCAAAATTTGGAGTCCATTTGTTGAGGTACAGGCCCCTAGAGTCCATGAAATAGGGCCCATTTCTGAAAATTAAGTCCTTATCCTCTTTAGATTCGAAGTGGTGTGAAATATCCTTTCCCACAAAACCTTATGGAGATCTTCCCTTGAATTTTATCAGTCCAATTTCTTTCAACCCATCTTTGAACAGTTCGAGGAGAAGGCCAGAGGCCTGTGAATTGACCTATGAGACCTTTTTCAACCAGAGACAGAGTGGCCATGTGGGGCAAGACTGGAGGCAGCTGAACCTCTTGGAGCCCATCCAACTTTTTCACAAATTTTGAGAGGGCAGGTCTGGGGCGCTGCGGCTGGAGCGATTTCACCAGGGCTGAGAAGGTGCTTTACTCATCCAACCCTTCCGAAGGGGGATCCGGAGGATCCATGACTGGGGCTAAGGCCCAGGCGGCCGCAAGCAGATCACAGAGTCAGTGGAGGGCGTGCGCGGGAGCCACAACGTCGATTAGTAAATTCCTCATTGTATTTTAAATTTTTTTAGAAAACAACACTAATTTAAATTTATAAAAATAGTAAAAAATTATAATTTAAATACATATTATATAGTATTTAATTAATTGTTTTTTATTATACTTTAAAATAATAATTTTGTATTTCATTTTAATATAAAGTAAAATTTGGGCCTCTAGTATGCCTTAAAACTGCTTTTGCTTGGCTAAGAGCTTGTCTTCCTTGGAAGTAAGGAAACAGGTTAACGGCCTGGCCTAAGACCCAGAGGCATTTGGCAGGAGTGAAAGGCTACCCCTTTACGCACCACAAGCCGATTATTTCAGGTAGCGTGGTTTTCCTTGAATAACGGTGATGAGTCACCTCGGTGGTTTTCCTTGAATAAGGGTTTGACAATTGAGTTATGATAGGTTTTCCCACTTGTGAAAAAAAAACATAAAGTAAAAGTAAACCTTCAATTTTAAAATATTAAGTTGTCAACGCAAGTTAAATTTAATGTAAAGAATAAAGATAAAAATACAATGAAATTTAAATTTATGAGAAAATAAAAGAATAAGTATCATGAAATTTAAAAATATCACCAATAAATTATTAAAAGAAAAATATGAATAATTTATAAAAATATACTTATGTACATTATGAAAATAATAATATTAATATAAAGTAAAAGATGTTTCTCTCAGGAGAGGCAGGAGCGGGAGGGTAGGGATGTTAATAAGCCCCCATGAAGAAACAAAGATGAAATTTTCATGGGTTAGGGAAAACCACCAATAATCAAACAGAAAAAATGGCTTTGTGGAAAGGATTAAAAACAGCACTAGAAAGGAGAATTGATCATCTCATTGTAATGGGAGACTCTATACTAGTTATTCATAAATCCTATAAAGCAAAAGTTATGGTTCAAAAAAAATTGGCCCCCTTAGATGAGCGAATATGGAATCAAATCCAAAAATTTGAATTTATATCCTTCTACCATGTTAAAAGATAAAATAATAATATTGCAGATGAACATGCCAATATAGGGGTAGGCCTTTATTAGGGTTCTCTTCTCCTAGATCGAGGCACGTTATCATTCCAATACATTCCACGATGATTGAGAGGATAAATAGTTTGATGGTTGGGAAGATGTCCCTTACGACCATACTATAGGAGCAAGCATCGAGGTATTCTTTGGTTTTAAATGTCACTCATGAAGAATCGTTAAGGAAGGTGATCGTTTGACGCCTCATGGTTTTGGAGATAGAGACACTATCGTCCCTCCAAGTTGTTAATTATTGAAGATATCATCATGAGAAACGACAGATGGTGTCATAAACCCCATGCTTGTGCATTGGGATATAACTCTCCTCAAGTTTGTATCTCCTCCATCTGCTTGAGGAGTAAATGTGACTAGACAAAGCATCAAGTGAGAGATATGTTTTAGAGAATTGGTAATTATAGTCGATTTTTGGAGTCTAGAAACATTCAGTAGTCTCTGATGGCAGTTGCGAAAGGAGTGGAGCTCTTCACCGACTGTAAATGGAAAGCATCGAGGCTGGAGCTACATAAAATATTTGTCAAATTTCATTGTAAATGAGCATGGTGTTGTTGAATGTTGAGGGTGGTGAAAGTTTAGAGTGGGCAAAGCTCATGGTGGAGGAACAAATTGGCAAGCTGGATAGGGCCAGAGAGCAAATTGTTATAGAGGCATGTGCCCATTTCTCGTTGGTTTCAAGGGAAATGGAAGCGTTGCACAAGGTATGGTGTTAGGTCCCTATCATACTAGTGTATTCCCTTATTATTATTGTCATTGTATCCCCTTATTGTTATTGTTGTGCCCATGTTTTCCCCATATTGTTATTATTGTACCCCATATAAGCCCACTATTGTTATTATTGTGCCCTTACATTATTATTGTTATGTCAGCTTTGACTATATTGTGACCCCTTAGACTCCTATATATAGAAAGGAGGTCTTGTCATTTGTATCATCGAAGAATTGTTCATTTGTGTAATGTAAAGGAGGTTTCCCCCTCAAAGAGGCTGCTTTTGAAGTCATTGTTCTATATTTTCTTCTATTTTGTGAGCTGGTTGCATAACAATTGGTATGAGAGCTTTGGATTCTAGGGTTTCGTTGCTTCAAACAAGTCATCATGGAATTTTTGCTATAAATTTTTTTGTACGACGTTTCAGAAGCTAAAATTAAAACCCATCTGATCCGAAATTTTGATGAACCTCGGGTATGAATTTAAGGTCTTTTCTCACTATATGTTCAGAGATATGAACCAAGGAAGTTAGGGGTTTTGCAGGCTCCCGAATTATATCTCAAACAGGTGACCTGGGGAATATCATCATAACTTTCTCTTTGAGCACTAGATTGAATCGTAAAACGTTACAAAAAGAGGACGGATTGTAGTTTTTTGTGTATGGGTTTCAGGTCCGAAGGTCAAAACAATGACACATGGAACTTCGTACAAGTTCACTCTACTGAACCGATCTATAATTAGGTCATCGTGGGATATTTGGAATAACTCTTTCTTGGAGAATCCAATCTTGATCATACTTGTGGGTTGGAACAATGAATCAGAGGGCTACCACAGGATGAAATTTCAGACCTTGTAGATTTGCAATTACAGAGATACATCTGATTCAATATCTAGCTCCTACAAAGACAAAAAAGGTGTGTAGTCTTTTAAACTTTTTTCATAAGTTTGATTTGAAAAATTAGTTTGAAGGAATTCAAAGGACATAGTGAAGCATAATTATCATTAATTGATGCCCTGAAGAAAGAAAATGGAAATACCTAGTAAGCAACTTGAAAGCTCTAGCATGACTCATGAAGAAGAGGAAGAAATGCAACATGATATATCAAAATTACGAGACCAAGTGCAACAAATTTCACTCTCACAAAAAGTAATAGAAGCTAAGATGGATGGTTTAAAGAAAGACGTGGAAGCTATGATGGATGGTTTAAAGAATGGCGTGGAAGTTAAGATGAATGGCGTGGAAGCTAAGATGGATGGCATGGAAGCTAAGATGGATGGTATAGAAGCTAAACTTAAAGGCAACATGGAAGATTTGAAGATAGATTTGACAAAGTTGCTACAAGAAATGCTTACTAATGGTGAAAGAGTAGTAAAGGAAACTCATGATGGGAACAAAATAGATGTTAATCATGATTTCATAGACTCTAACGTTAGATTGAAGACCCACCATGTTCCAAAGATCAATATGAGGAATTTTGATGGCAAGGATCCCGTAACATGGATACTACAGATGGAGCAATATTTCGATCTCCATAATGTGAAAAACACACAAAAGTTATGCATTGCAAATTTATATTTGGAACCCAATCAGTTTGTATGGTATCAATGGCTTTGCTTTTGCAAACAAATTGTCACTTGGGAAATTTTTATGGAAGAAATGATAGCACAATATGAGGATACAAAAAGCAACAATTTTTTTAGCCAATTGATAAATCTCAAACAAAAAGGTACAATGGTGGAGCACATTGAGGACTTCCAAAAATTGAATATAAGGGCAAACAATATTCCATAGGAGCATAGGATTGATGTTTTAATAGGGACATTAAAGGATAACATCCAACATGAGGTTCACATTTGGGAACCTAATTCATTGGAGAAGGCATTTTAGGTTGGAAAGAAAAATTGAAAGCAAAATTATGGCAACAAGGAAGCCTAACAATCACAAATACAAAGATGGAAGTGTTGTTTCTCCTAACCTTCCACAACCTACAAGGTTGACACCACAATACTTGGAAGAAAAAAGAGAAAAATGGCTTTGTTACAGTTGTGATAGCAAATACACTAAAGGTCACAAGTGTGTTGAGAAGAAATTATTTTACATTGATTGTGAAGAGGAAGAAGAAAAGGAACAAGAAACATCAAAAGAAGAGGATACACACCAGGAACAAATCCTCGAGAAAGAAGAAATGAATCCCACCATATCTTGTAATGCATTGGACGGAATAACCACTCCTCAAACTATCAAAATAGAAGGACGTATCAAGAAGAAAAAGATAATAGTGTTAATTGATTCGGGCAATACCCATAACTTTATTCATTGTAAGATAGCAAAGGACTTGAATTGCTTCCTATATCCAACACCAGAGTGTCAAGTGATGGTTGCAAATGGAAGAACCATAAATTTCTCTGTAAAGTGCCATAATATCAAGCTATCCATAGTAGAATATGTGTTGAATAGTTCAATGCTTTCCATTCCAATGGGTGGTGCTAATGTTGTACTAGGAGTCCAATGGATACAATCTTTGGGTACGATAGCTTTTAATTTTCAAGAACTTTTCTTGAATTTTTTTCAGAAGGAAAGGAAGTCGAATTAAGGGGTATCGCAGGGAAACTGAGAAAGATAATCAGCTCCAACGGTATGACAAAGCTTCTAAAGAAATAAAAATGTGTCATAATTTCACAATTATGTTCGCTAGAGGTTCTCACGTCGAAATCATCTATTTCTACAAATCTCCAAAAAGTCTTTGACAATCATTCCAAGGTATTTGAGACTCCCAAAGGCCTCCCACCTATTCGTGATCATGATCATGTTATTAAATTGATTCAAGGAAGTGTTCCTCCAAACATCAGGCCTTACAGATGTCCCTATTCCCAAAAGAGTGAAATTGAACGTATGGTTGCAGAAATGCTAGAGGCTGGTATAATTGAACCTAGTCAAAGTTCTTTCTATTGTATAGTATTGGTGCACAAGAAGGATGGATCATGGCACATGTGTCTAGGTTATAGGGAGATCAACAAGCTCACTATTAAACATAAATTTCCCATTCATGTTATTGATGAATTGCATGGAGCAATTTAATTCACCAAGTTGGACCTTCATTCAGGATATCATCAAATCAAAATGAAGATTGAAGACATTCTGAAAACAACAGTTAGAACTCATGAGGGTCATTATGAATTTTTGGTCATGCCTTTTGGCCTTACCAATGCACCTTCTACATTTCAAGGTTAAATGAATTCCATTTTCAAACCCTTCCTTAGAAAATTTGTGTTAGTATTTTTTGATGATATACTAATCTACAACAAGTCTTGGAAGGATCATGTTCAACATGTTGATAGAGTTCTCAAACTATTAGAGGAGAAAACATTATATGCAAAAACCTCAAAATGTTTCTTTGGAGTATGAGAGCTAGAATATTTGGGTCATATTGTATCTCATGAAGGTGTTAAGATAGACTCTAGCAAAATTAAATCCATTAAGGAATGGAAAATCCCCACATCCATAAAGCATCCACGAGGATTTATCGAGTTGACAGGGTAGTATCGCAAGTTTTTTAATAATTATGGGAGAATAGCAGCACCTCTAACAACATTACTGAAGAAAGATGCATTTTCTTGGACTCCAAAAGCAACAAAAGCCTTTGAACATCTTAAAGAGGCAATGTGCCAAGCACCAGTCTTAGCTATGCCAGACTTCACAAAAACCTTTATTGTGGAATGTGATGCCTCATGAAATGGAATTGGTGTTGTTTTAATGCAAGAAGAAAGACCCATTTCTTTCTAAAGTCATCCAATCAAAGGAAATTATTTACACAAAGTTATTTATGAGAAGGAAATGTTGGAAATGATACATGCAATTAAGAAATGGCGACCTTACCTAATGGGAAGACACTTCAAGGTAAAAATAGATCATGTTAGTCTTAAATACCTTTTAGAACAAAGATTATCTTCAGAGGAGTAGCAAAAATGGGTCACAAAGATGTTGGGTTATGACTTTGAAATCATCTACAAAAAAGGGAAGCAAAATGTTGTTGCAGATGCACTCTAAAGAAAGGATGAGGATGTGGAAGCATTGCTTTGCGCCATTTCTTGTCCAACCAGATTGGATAAACGAAGCAAGGGATGAATGGAAGAATGACAAAGACGTGTGGGAGCTCATTCAAAAGTTACAAGAAGACCCCAACACATCTGATACATTTGGGTGGAAAAAGGATTCATTATAGGACAAAGATCGCTTATACCTCTATAAGAATTCCCAACTCAAACAAAATATTCTTATGGAATTGCACACCTCTCCCTTAGGAGGGCACTCGAGATTTTTAAAAACTTAACAACAGGTAAAGAAGGATTTTTTTTGGGTGGCCTTAAAACTGATATTCAAAAAGTTTGTGCAGAATGTTTGGTTTCCAACAAAATAAAGTTGAACAATTAACACCAAGTCTATTACAACCTTTATCCATTCCAAGTCAATGTTGGGAGGAGGTTTCAATGGATTTTATCACAGGTTTACCCAATTCCGAAGGAAAGAGTGTCATCATGGTGGTAGTTGATAGACTTACCAAGTATGCACACTTTTATGCATTGTCTCATCCCTTTATATCTAGTACAATTGCTAATGCATTTATGGAAACATTTCAAAAGATACATGGAAACCCAAAGATTATTGTAAGCGACAAAGATCCCATTTTCACTAGAAATTTTTGGAAAGAATTATTTTCTTGTCTGGGTACTCAGTTAGCTCATAGCTCATTGTATCATCCTCAATCTGATGGGAAAACTGAGATAGTGAACAAATGTTTGTCAGGATATCTTCGTTGCTTTGTATATGATAAACAGACACAATGTGTCAAATCGTTGCCTCTGGCTGAATGATGGTATAACACTTCCTTCCATACTATAGCAAAAGTTATCCCATTTATGGCATTTTATGGATATCATCCACTACCCATCACATCATATTTAAGAGAAAATTCTAAGGTTAAAGAAATGGAAGATCACATCGAGCATCAACAAGTTCTCGAACTCTTAAAGGATAAAATCACTTTGGCACAAAATAGAATGAAGCGATAGGAATATCAACATCACAACGAAAGAAGTTTTGATGTAGGTGGCTGGGTATTTCTACGGCTACAACCATAAAATAAATGTCCCTCAAGCAAGCTAAGAAGGATAATAAATTACCACCAAAGTATTATGGTCCGTACAAGGTGTTGCAAAAGATTGGTACTATGGTATACAAATTGGAGCTTCCTACAGCTACCCGAGTGCACCCAGTTTTCCATGTTTCATGCTTAAAGAAGGTTATAGGTGACAAGCTCCCAGTTCAAATAATATTGCCAGAACTTAACAAGGAAGGAAAAATGATATTGGAACTTGAAGCAGTCACAGAAACAAGAACTTGAAAACTACGAAATCAATCAATTTCAGAGTATCTCATCAAGTGGAAGAACTTACCCGCTGAAGATTCCACTTGGGAGAATGAGAATTTTATACAAAAGCATCCATAACTACTCAAGCATTGAGGACAATTTTTTTTCTGAAGGAGAGGGGCATTCTAGGTCCCTATCATACTAGTGTATTCCCTTATTATTATGGTCATTGTATCCCCTTATTGTTATTGTTGTGCCCATGTTGTCCCCATATTGTTATTATTGTGCCTAATAGAAGTCCACTATTGTTATTGTTGTGCCCTTACATTATTATTGTTATGTCGGCTTTGACTATATTGTGACCCCTTAGACTCCTATATATAGAAAGGAGGTCTTGTCATTTGTATCATCGAAGAATTGCTCATTTGTGTAATGTAAACGAGGTCCCCCCCTCAAAGAGGTTGATTTTGAAGTCGTTGCTCTATATTTTCTTCTATTTTGTGATCTGGTTGCATAACATATGGAGTGGATTCTTCTTCTGGTGGAAATATTGTCCACCAAAGTTGATAATTTGACTTTGAAGGTTGATGGAATCAAGGTTGCGGTAGAGGCAGCGACAATGGGAGTTATGAAGGAGGTCCTGGGCTTGCAAGAGCCGTTCTCTCTAGGAACAACTCTGTTAAGTGAGCTTGAGGAGCTGCTTCCAAAAATTTAGATGCAGAAAAAGGAAGAAAATGGGAATGAAGTTGTAGATGGACAACCAAGAATGTAGTTATCTTTTAGAAACTTTCTTTGTTTAATGTTATGTCGAACAATATTATATAATAACTCTTTTTGGAGATCGTATAAGATAAATTCTATTAGAAATATAGAAGGTTACGGGAAGGGTACCAATAGAACTCTTTTTGAACAATTATGGAGCATGAAAGATGATATTTTGTCTATGACTGTAAGGGTTTTTCCCCGTATACGAAATTTTGATTAATATAAACTACCCGTTCCTTAAAAAAAGATGCTTCTCATATATATACATATATATATTATATTAAAAAATGGATAGATGAAAATAAAATAAAAGTAATAGTGATAAATAGTAAATTTATATTTAATATTAGATATTATAATTTTAAAAATCAATTCAGAAAGTTGATATGTAAAGTGGGAAGATGGGAATAATTTCATCTTTTTATTTTTAAATGATTTTTTTGGTTTGTAATTGTTAATTTTTTCAAATTAAAATGAATGAACATTTTTATTTTAAAAAATAATTAAAAGACTCATATACTAACATACTAATAAACATTGATATGTGTCCCTTTATTTTAAAAGATAATTAAAAGACCCATATACTAATTACGTCAAAGGCGATTTTTACTGTGAGGTTTATCCTCATGATATTGTTCAGATTCGTTATCCCTAACAGAATCTTGAACAAATGTCTTACAATTCTATATCTTAAACATGTATCCCTTACAATTCTATATCTTGAGCAAGTGTCCCTCCCCCTTTGTTTAACGCTGTCAGTGTTTCTTTGCATAGTAATGTGCAAATACTAGTTAATATTGATATATTGATATGTGTCCCTTTATTTTCTTAGGAATTTGTTCAATGGTGGAGAGGGTGTGGGCACAACCACGCCCCCTACAGAGATAGGATGACATGCCACTCTCTCGCACCATCAATCGAAACATGACCTCTTTGGGTTGTATGGGAATTTATAGTCTGATGGGTTTTAGCTGAAGATATGTGTCATATGTTGGAGACAATCTGCACACGAACAAAAATTCTCTTATCTACAATAGCTCTCCTTTTTGTCATGACATTTGCACCCTCCAATACAATGACATGTAATCCCATTATAGTTGGGCTTCAAAGGCAATCAACTAGTGTAGACCATCCATTCTTGCTATTTATTCTCGTTTTCTATGCATATGTTTCTCAACGACAATCCATTTGCAAGTTTAAATCATTTAAGAGTAGCTAGATGAAGTGGAATCAAATTTGATGGTTGAATGAAATTGTTTATTAGAAACTAAAGGACATATTGATTCATGATTACACTAATAAATATGTTCTTAAAGGACATATTCATATCAAAAGGATATGTTCTTAAAGGACAGGTTGATATAAAATGTATTTTTTTTAAAGGATATATTGATTTTTCGTAACCTTTGATAAATTTGAAATTATGATAAATTTAAATTCATATTTTAAAACAACAAAATATTAACAAAAGATCTTGGCAATTATTTAAAAAAATATATATATATATATATATATATACAATGAAAAAGACATTAATATTACTAGCCTAGATCTATTTTAACTCCAGATCTACCAAGCACCTAGAGGTATAAAATCTCTTTTCACTCTAAAAGAGGTTTGCATATCAAGAGATTTGATCCCTCTCTGAGCTTGGTAGATCCGTAGTTAAGATGGATCTAGGTTGGTTTAATTACTAACTATAGCTATAAGTATAAATTATTAATTCTATTTTTTTTTACCAAGTCAAAATATTAAACAAGAGATTACAACATCTTTGCTTAGTCAAAATGTTAAACAAGACATTACAACTCCTCTACTATATTGGGTGGGTCTCTCGTTACAATAAGTATTTGTGTTTGTGGCACAAAATGGGTCACATGGGTCTCCTAGTGATAGAATAGCTTGATTCTGCTCCAACATTGAGGGCTTTGAGGATGCTGATAGCCCTCCAATGTGTGAAAGGGTGAGAAAACATCATATGGGCCTCAAATCAACTGCCAAACCATGCGTACACTACTGAGTCAGTGGCGGCATGTTGGTCCAAGTGAATCATATAATGAATAATGTGGGTCAAATTGTAGACTGTTGGGGGTGTTGTAGGTTCCCATGGAATGGAATTATGTTATGCTAGTGATAGGAGTCCCATGGCTCTCAATGCTTCACCTATAGGGTGTCATAATACTCCTTTAGTGGACTTGGTCCCTATTTAAGCTACCCATCCCATGATGAAAATCATCTACCAATCACACACAATGTCCATTGCTGCATCTTCACCATTAGGTACAATAATCATTAATGCATCAATGTGAACCAAGATTGTTATTCAAGGGAAAATTGACACTTCATACAGGGATTCCCCTCCAAATTTGGGGCTTTAATCATGTAATAGTGTTACCTCCCTAGGTAGGAGTGGCTATTGGATGATCTTGTTAGGTATTCCTAGCCCGTAAGGGGAACAAAAATTCCTTGGTACATCCCTCAATCAATTGATGTCATGTGAATAATAATGGAACAAAGGGGACAAGGCGTCTTAGACCCATATGCCATGGTCAAAGGGGTAGCAGTGATGAGGAAATCCACATTCTAGGTGTACAGATCTAAGGAGGGAGTTGTCCTATATGCATGAGTTACCTCAACCTTTTCTTGTCCACCCTTCTTATTGAAATTTTAATTTTCTTTGTATTATTTCTCGACGCTTTAGGAAATGAGAGAACATTATGAATGATGTGTAGTAGTGGATCACCCCCTTAAAGTTGGGGTAGTTCATCACTCGCCAAGGTTTGGGGCATGCAAGGGTCCTTTTATGATGTGGAAAGGCAACACTGGCCCTAGGAGGTGGGTGATGGGCATAAAGATAAGTGGTAGAGCTCATGCTTCACTTTTTCCCATGTGCTAATGTTAATGTCCCTTCAATCTTTTTCATTTTATAATATTATTTTTCTTTTGTTTCTTGCTTATGACCATGATATTCTTTTTACTTTTCTTTTAGCTGCATCAACCTCCCAGGGTAATGTTTCCAATCCTAACCCAACTATGTCGACAAGGAGAGGGGGTGTGCTAGAACCCAGTGGACCCATGGTTATGTGGAGTTAGACATGGGAGGTGGAGTATATAGCTTATAATGCTCGAAGGGGAGTGATAATTATGGAATGGGGAAAACAAGACCATGTTATCTCAATCAGTGTTTCCCAAGTAGTGCCCTTCCTAAATCCATGGGCCATTAGGGGAGGTTCCACTGGACTAAGATTTAAGATTAACCCACGATTTAAGGCGAGGGAACAAAACCAAGGTCAAAACTCTTCATTTTTCCAAGTCACCCAGTAATCCATGCCAAATTCCTAAATCAAAAACAAGCATAAGCACCCAATTTCATAATGAACAACATACCTTTGGATCGGATTGCCCACCTTCTAACATGTGCTCTTGAAAAATGAGTGAGAAAACATATGGTTGATGTAGGTAGCAGAGATAAAATGGCACATCACATCACCTATGAGGTGGTTGTTAGGGGTTGCTAACTGTCGACTGGAAGAAGAAGATTAGGAGAAAAATTATCCCAGGGATACCCACTTTTGGAGGGTTACAAGAGAAACTTCAACAATGCATCATTTTAGAAAGAAGAATGGATGAGTTTCTTGTGGAAAAGGAATCCCTATTGATCAAGATAGAAAATAGACAAAAATAAGAGGAGATTATTTGGAAACAAAAGTATCAAATAAGGTGGCTTAAAGAGGGGGAGAAGAGCACCAATTCTTTTCATAACTCTATGATAAAACATTGACACAAAAATTGAATGATGACTCTCTCTTTGATCTTGGGGTCCCGACTTGTAAAGCATCAAGATATAAAGCAAGAGTTGAATAGATTCTATGAAGATCTACTCAGGGTTCCACAACCTAGGAAAAATGGAGGCCATAAGGAAAATCATTCAACATCTCCCTAGGTTTGTCAAGAACATAATTATGTGCTTTTAAGACCTATCTCTTTGGAAGAAGTGGAGGAGGCGGTCAAAGGAATTCCCAAGAATAAAGCCCCCTAGCTTGGATGGAGTTACATAAAACTTCTATTAGACTTGTTGGTGGAGGAATCTCGATGCTCTTCTTCAATATTACCTCCCTTTAAGGCCACCTTTTTTTATGCTTTTCCACAAGGTGGAAACAACTAAAAACCCTATTTCCCAATTGTGTTGTGTAATGTCATCTACAAAATATTATCCAAATTAATAGCCAGCCATCCAAAGTCAATCCTACCCTCTCTCATATCCTTTCAGTAAACAAGGTATGTGTAAAGTCATTAAATCTTAGATGGAAAAGCGGGCAATTGAGAAAAAAAAATGTCGTGGAGAGGAAGAAAATGAGAATGGATGTAAACCAAAGATAGAGCTAGTTATAAAAAATCCAAGGAAGAGGATGGAAAATCACAGGAAAAATCCTTCTACTATTAAGAAGCACACATAGAGTTGATACAAAGATAACAAAGGGAAAAAAGGGGAGGAAAAGGAGAGTGGAGATAAAATAGAAATAAACTTTTGAAGTGAAAAAGTGAAGGTGGAGAATGGAAACTTGTGAACAAATCTTGATTCCCCCTAAGGAGCACATGCATAAACAAAGATAAGAAATAACATAATGGATGATTTTCACTAGGATGATTTCCTTTGAATCCCAACTATCAACCATGATAATGGGACTATATGTCGCTCTACTAAAGGGAATGAACACCATAATGACAAGGAGTGTTATTGCAGATAAGAGTAGTTTGGTTCATGCACAAATTGTCTCCAACATATTGTCCATCTCTTTAGCATTGAAACCCACTTGATGCTATAAATTCCCATGCGGCTTGAATAAAACATGTTTCAACAAATGGTGTGGGAGAGTGACACATCAACCTATCCTTGTATGGGAAGTGGCTTCTTCCACACCCTCCCCACCATTGAGAAAATCCCTTAGCATACAATACAAGGGGACATATATCAATGCTAATTAGTATATGTTAGTTTGTGTAACTTCGACAACTATTCTAGTCTCAAGTGGTGTCAATGAGGCTAGGAACACAATTGGATTAATTATTAATTATCCAAGCCTAGTTTATTTTAGAAAGTGAAAATGTCATAATTAGATTTAATTAATCAATTTTAATTATTTTACTAAGTCTAACTTAGGAAAATGAGTTAATTAATCAATACTAATTGAGATAAGTTGATTTATCTCTAGTGAATTCTAGAAAAGTGACTTGATGAGGCCAAGATGATCTTAGCCATTGATTATGATTAGATTGTAGTCATTGATTCGTTAATGAGAGATTATAAGAGGAAATCAATGGGAATATTTGAGACACAATTTGAACGAGCAAGGGAACAATGATAGCATAGAGGTCACTAGAAATAGGGTTCAATAGTGATTGAGATCGATTTCCTGCGAAGAATTTCTTCATAGTGATTCATAGTTTCTTAGTGACAAAGGGAGATTAAATTATTTTGCGAAGGTCAAATTTCTCCAAGTGGTGTGAATAGACAGAGAGAGGCTAATTTTCTAGTGACAAGTTGGATTTTCTAGAGAGATCGATTTGCAGAGGAGAGGCGAAGTTTGCCAGTAGAAATCGGTTTCCAGTGGAGACTGACTTATTTTTCCAAGTGGTGCGAGTTCACGGTGAAGGTTGAGGTCATCTCCAGGGCCGCATGTGTGGATTGATTCAGGGCCATATAGGAGGGATGAATTGATTCTAAGGGGGTGATTACGTTCTAGGAGGTCGAAGCAACCTGCAAAAATGAAAGAAATAACTTGTCAAAGCTTTTCCATTTTACAACAAGTAGTTTATGTATTATTTCAATTACAAATTTTTTGAAGATTAATAAAACCCTCATCTACAGAATAGGTTTTTCCCACCTTGGGGTTTTTCAGGGACAATTTGTCGAAAAATATTGGTGTCCATTTTATGTGTGATGTTTTCTCTGTTCCTGTGGTTTATTTAATTGGTGAAATTTGCAGTTGTGTTTTTATTCAATATTTGCAGTAAATTAATTTGTCAGGACAACTAATCTAAAAGATAGGAGAATAATTACTAGGTTCATTACAATATAATTTTCACATGGTATTAAAGCAGGTCTAAGGGAAGAAGAAGCTCAACGTAGGGTACAAGAGAAGAAAATCGAGGGTTTATAAAACCCATATTTATTTCTTTATATTTATTTGAGGATTGCATATATTATTTTACAAGGGTTACAAAATGGATCCAACTATATTGAGAGATCATGATATATTGGATGGTGCATATAACTTTTGTTTCTAGAAAGATGGGATTTTATTCTTGCTAGAAGAGAATAGTCTCAAGGAATATGCGACCAATGTTGAAGTTGTGTCGGTAGATGTAGCACAACTTCTTGCATACAAGAAGGAAGATGTGAAGGCAGGGCAGATAATCATAGATGAGGTCAAATATTATATTGTTCCACATATCAAAAATTTGGATATTGTTAATAAGATGTGGGATGGCATCCTAAATTTGTTCTAGAATATTATCATAAACATGAAGCTAATTCTCAGAGAGAAGCTGAGAAATACCTGGATGAACAAGGTCGAAGACGTAGTTAGTTACATCACAAAATTTTGACTTGTCAAAGATGAGTTAGTAGTTATCGAAGAGAAACTAGAAGATGACAAGCTCGTGAGAATAACCTTGAACAAGTTCTCAAAGCAGTGAAATGTATTCATTCATGTGATTAATGGACACTATACCTTACTGAGCTGGGATTTCTTTTGGAGCTATTTCACTCAAGAGGAATTTAGACCGAGTCTTTCCAGTCGCAGCAATGGTAAGACCCAAAAAAGTGATATAAAGAAAATGAAAATGTAACTTTAGCGGGAAAAGGAAAACCAAAGAAGGTTCTAGCAAAGGACTTAACTCTAAAGGAGAGAAGAAGAAGAAGAACCTTTCAAAGGTCAAGTGATATGGTTTTCATGAGTTTGGACACTATGTTAACAATTTTTTTAGATAAATAAAGGAGAAAATAATGGAAAGAAGCAGATGGGAGCATCAAGAAATGCAAATGAGCTCTCTAGTCAGATGGAACAAGAGTTTGCATTCATAACTTTCCTGACTAGCTCAACCTCACAAGGTATTTGGTATATAGACAGTGAGCATCATTTCACACGATAGGAGTTAGGGATTACTTCTCTAGTTACAAGGAGGATGACATTAGATTCCATATCGAAATGCAAAGCAATTCCGAGTGCAATCTTGTCGGGAGAGGGATTGTTCTATTTCAAAGGGAGTCTAGCAATTCGATTCTTATCCATGATGTGTTACATGTGCCAAGAATGGGGATGAATTTAATTTCTATACATATTATTGAAGATAAGGGGTACAATGTACTCTTTAGAGGATAGTAGGTGTTGATAAAGTGCCAAGAGTGGAATTCACCCATATTATTTGGAGTTAGGAGTGAAAAAATTTACAAGTTGTAGTTGGATACTCCAAAGGTACTAGTGAGAATCAATGATGTGAAATATTAGGTAGAGTTATGGAATAGGAGGATGGACCATATCCATCACAAGGCACCTTGATTGCTTCATGAGACAGTGACAGGTGTTCTAGAGGTGAGAATGGAGCACGATCATGTGTGCAAAGGATGTGTCTTAGGGAAGTTTGCCAAGAAAATTTTTCTGAGGAGTGACACTAGATCCAAAGGTGTTCTTGATCTAGTACATTTTGATATATGTGGTCCAATGTCGATGTAGTCTCTCAGAGGGATGAGTAATTTGTAAACATTATTGATTATTACTCCAAGAATACTTAGATATATTTCTTGAAGACCAAAGATGAGGTATTCAATCACTTCCAAGATTTTAAAGCTCTTGTGGAGAATTTGATAGGAAGGAAGGTGAAGGTTCTTTGGTAAGATAACAGAGGTGCATACACGGTGAAATGTTTCAAGGTATTATGTACCAATAAGGGGATCAAGAGAGAGTGTATGGTTCCTTACAAGTCACAACAGAATGAGGTTTTTGAAAGGAAGAATCATTTAATATCAGATGCAGTGAGGCCATGTTGTATGACTAGGATATGCCACGATACTTATGGGAAGAGGCATGCAATACTATAATATATATTTAGAATAGGATATCACAAAAAGAGTTGGGAAAGATGACATTAAAGGAAGCATTCACAGGGAAGAAGCCAGATGTCAACCACTTCAAGATATTTCATAGCCTAGCATATTGTCACATTCCATGGGATACACACATCAAGTCAGATCAGACTGCAGAGAAGGGATGCTTTGTTGGGTACAATGAGACTTCTAAGCCATATCATATATTCATTCCAGGGGCTAGGAGGATTATTATTAGGAGAAATGTCAAATTTATGGAGGACAAGACGTATAGGAGGTTCAAAGATTTTCTAGTAGTAGTTGACGAGAGTGAGAATCCAATAAAATCTCCTAGGGAAGAATAACAGGTTTAGGGACATGAAAATATGATGATAGTTACTAGTATGAGCATAGGCTTAGGTGCAGGTGTTCCTGAGAGTTTGCAAAGTATGGAGTAGATACATTAGGAGGATGTGGAAGTTCAGATTCCACACTCTATAATTGAAAGGAGGAATTGAGAGGTTTAAAAGGCACTTAGGGACGCTGAAGAGTTTGTGGGAACTCCTAGGATGGGAAAAAGAGCAGAGACAACCAAACATGTACATTGGCTACATGGAATTGCTGAGCCAAGTTTTGGATAGAGAGGCCCCCAAATTTTAGGAGGTCACACAATAATAGGTATGGCGGG
The DNA here is from genome assembly GCA_000404065.3 of Pinus taeda. Taxonomy (NCBI): domain Eukaryota; kingdom Viridiplantae; phylum Streptophyta; class Pinopsida; order Pinales; family Pinaceae; genus Pinus; species Pinus taeda. Next base: position 73,342 of record APFE030663097.1, read on the forward strand.
ATGTTATGGTTGAGAAGTACATCTCGATCATCCAGAATGATTTTTGGGAGGTGGTACCTAGTCTGGAATATAGGCAATGGTTAGAGCATTCTTGATCTACAAGATCAAGCACGGTGAAGATGGTAGCATCAAAAATATAAGGTGAGGTTTGTGGCTAAGGGTTTCTCTCAGAAGGAGGGAATAGATTATGAGGAAACATTTTCTCTTGTGGCCAGGTATACTTTTATCAGGGTTGTGATATCACTTGTAGCACAAATTGGATGGTAGATCTATCGAATGGATGTGAATACAACATTCCTCAATAGTGAGGAGGATGTGTACATTGAACAACAATAGGGCTTCGTAGTACACAACAATGAGACCCATGTGTGTAGATTTAAGAAATATTTATACAGACTCAAGTAGGCTCATAGGGCCTGGTATGAGTGGATAGAAAAATACTTGTAGGGGATGGGATTCATGAAGAGTGAGGCATAAGACATTAGAGAACTTTGTGAGGTCTAAAATGGGCCTCCTAAAAAAAATTTACAACCAAAAGAAACTTTATAAGAACCAATAAGATTCAAGATGATGATGTAAACCATGGGGGATGATTCACCATTTTTGGGGTAAAAAAGTAAAAAGAATAAAAAATAATAAAATAATAAAACTACTTTTTCCACTTGTCTTTTCAGCTTATCTCCCTAAGGTTTTACTCAAATTTCGAATAGGAGTACATGTTGGATGCAAAATTTATTTCTTTATCCAAGGATATTATGAAACCAACTCACAAATGGATAGAAAAGAAAGATCAACGCCTTAGAATTCAGCCTCTTCGAGGGGGCAACCTCCTTTACATTACACAAATGAACAATCTTGGATGATACAAATGACAAGACCTCCTTTCTATATATAGGATCTAAGGGGTCAATAGATAAAATCAGAGCCGACATAAACAATAATAATGTAAGGCACAACAATAACAATAGTGGGTTCTATGGAGGCAATAACAACAATCTAGGACTACTAGGCACAACAATATAATAAGGGGTTGCACTAATAACAATAAGGGGTTACACTAGTAGTATAGGGACGTAACATGCCCCTCTCCTTCAAAAAGTGTTGTCCTCAACGCTTGAGTAGTTCTGGATGCTTCTGTATAAAATTCTCATCCTCCCATGTGAAATCTTCAGTGGGTAAGTTCTTCCACTTGATGAGATACTATGAAATTGATCGATTTCGTAGCTGTCGTGTTCTTGTTTCCGTGACTGCTTTAGGTTCCAATATGATTTTTCCTTCCTTTTCAAGTTTCGAAAATATTGTTTGAACTAGGAGCTTGTCACCTATAACCTTCTTTAAGCATGAAACATGGAGAGCTGGGGGCACTCGGGAAGATGCATGAAGCTCCAATTTGATGCCATAGTACCAATATTTTGTAGACCTTGTAAGGACCATAGTAATTTGGTGATAATTTATTATCCTTCTTAGCTTGCTTGAGGGACATTTGTTTGTATGGTTGTAGCCATAGAAATACCCAGTCGCCTACATCAAAACTTCTTTCTCTGCGATGTTGATTTGCTTGTTTTTTCATTCTATTCTGTGTCAAAGTGAGGTTATCCTTTAAGTGTTGGAGAACTTTTTTATGTTGAGTGTCTACCTTAACACCTTCATGAGATACGATATGAACCAAGTATTCCACCTCTTGTACTCCAAAGAAACATTTGGAGGTTTTTGCATATAATTGTTTCTCCTGCAATAGTCTGAGCACTCTATCAACATGTTGAACATGATCCTTCTGAGACTTGCTGTAGATTAGTGTATCATCAAAAAGTACCAACACAAATTTTCTAAGGAAGGGTTTGAAAATGGAATTCATCAAACCTTGAAATGTAGAAGGTGCATTGGAAAGGCCAAAAGGCATGACCAAAAATTCATAATGGCCCTCATAAGTTCTAAATGTTGTTTTTAGAATATATTCAGTCTTCATTCTGATTTGATGATATCTTGCATGAAGGTCCAACTTTCTGAAGTAAATTTCTCCATGCAATTCATCCAATAATTCATCAATGAGAGGAATGGGAAATTTATCTTTAATAGTGAACTTGTTGAGCTCCCTATAATCCAGACACATGCGCCATGATCCATCCTTCTTGTGCACCAATACTACTGGAGAAGAGAAAGAACTTTGACTAGGTTGAATTATACAAGCCTCTAGCATTTCTGCAACCATATGTTCAATTTCATTCTTTTGTGCAAAGGGATATTTGTAAGGCCTGATGTTTGGACGAACACTTCCTAGAAAATGAATAGCATGATCATGATCACAAATAGGTGGGAGGACTTTGGGAGTCTCAAATACCTTTAAATGATTGTCCAAGACTTTTTGGAGATCTGGAGAAATAGATGATTTCGGCGTGGGAACCTCTAGCGAACATAATTGTGCAATCACGCCATGTTGTTCTTCCATTAGAAGCTTTTTCATGCCGTTAGAGCTGATTATATTTCCTAGTTTCCCTATGATACCCCTTAATTCAAGTTCCTTTCCTTTTGAAAAAAATTTCAAGAAGAGTTCTTGAAAATTAAAAGTTATCGTACCCAAAGATTGTAGCAATTGGACTCCCAGTACAACATTAGTACCACTCAATGGAATGGAAAGCATTGGACTATTCGAAACATATTCTCCCATGGATAGCTTGATATTATGGCACTTTCTAGAGAAATTTATGGTTCTTCCATTTGCAACCATCACTTGACACTCTAGTGCTGGATATAGGAAGCAATTCAATTCTTGCGCTATCTTACAATGAATAAAATTATGGGTACTGCCCGAATCAATCAACACTATTACCTTTTTCTTCTTGATATGTCCTTCTATCTTAATAGTTTGAGGAGTGGTAATTCTGGCCAATGCATTACAAGATATTTTCATATTCATTTCTTGATGCTCGATGTGATCTTTCGCTTCTTGAACCTTTTTATTCTTGATATGTCCTTCTATCTTGAGAGTTTGAGGAGTGGTAATTCTTGCCAATGCTTTACAAGATATGTTTGGATCCATTTATTCTTTCTCTGGGGTTAGTTCCTGATGTATATCCTCTTCTTTTGAAATTTCTTGATCCTTTTCTTCCTCCTCTTAAAAATCTATGTAAAATAATTTCTTCTCAGGACACTTATGACCTTTAGTGTATTTACTATCACAACTGTAACAAAACCCTTTTTCTATTTTTTCTTCCAATTGTTGTCATGTAAACCTTGTATGTTGTGGAAGGCTAGGAGAAAAAGCACTTCCATATTTATATTTGTGAGTGGTATGATTCCTTGTTTCCATAATTCCGCTTTCAATTTTTCTTGCCCACCAGAATGCCTTCTCCTATGAATCAGGTTCCCAAAGACGAACCTCATGTTGAATGTTATCCTTTAAAATCCCTTTGAAGACATCAATCCTTTGCTTTTATGGAATATCATTTACCCTTATATTCAATTTTTGGAAGTCCTCAATGTTCTCTGCCATTGAACCCTTTTGTTTGAGATTTATCAATTGGCTAAAGAAGGTGTTACTCTTTGTATCCTCATAATGTGCTATCATTTCTTTCGTGAAAATTGACCAAGTGACAAGTGGTTTACGAGAGTAAATCCATTTATACCATAAAAATTGATTCGATTCTAAATATAAAGATGCAATATGTACCTTTTGTAACAGTTGTACACCATGTAGATCAAAATATTGCTCCATTTGTAGTATCCAATTTACCAGATCCTTGCCATCAAACTTCCTCATATCGTTTTTTCTTGATTTTAGGAGCTTGATCTCGATTCTGTTGTATCTCTTTAATTGCGTATCTCCAAGGTCTAAAATTACGTCTTATGGTAGCCCTTTGAGTCCTCTTTCTAACCTCGCACATTTGATTAAGATTGGATTCTCCAAGGAAGAGTTATGTCAAATCTCCCTCGATGACTGGATTATAGACTGGTTCAATAGAGCGAAATTGTACGAAGTGCCATGTGTCATTGTTTCAACTTTAGGACCTAAAACCAATAAAAAAAAAATTACAGTCCATCTTCTTTCTGTAAATTCTGACGAAATTTCAATCTGATGCTCAGAGAGAAAGTTATGATGATTTTCCCAAGTTCACCTGTTTGGGATGAAATTCGGGAGCCTGCAGAAACCCTAATTATCTTGGATTGTATCTCCGAAAATATAGCGAAACAAGATCTAAATTCAGGCCCGAGCTTCACCAATTTTTCTCCTCAAATAAATTTTAATTTCAGTGTCTGAACCTTCATAGAAAACAAATTATAGTGAAAATTCCACGATGACCTATTTGAGATGGAATTATTGAGCTCTCAAAAACCCTAACTTCCTTAGATCCGAAAATATAGCGAGACAAGATCTGAAATTCAGACCCGAGGTTCAGCGAGATGTCGTATCAAATGGGTTTTTGTTTTAGCTTCTGAAACGTCGCAGAAAAAAGTCATAGCGAAAATCCCACGATGACTTGTTTGGAGTAGTGAAACCGTAGAATCCAAAGCTCTGATACCAAATGTTATGAAACCAACTCACAAAAACATAGAAAAGAAAGGTCAACACCTTAGAATTGAGCCTCTTCGAGGGGGAAACCTCCTTTACATTACATAAATGAGCAATTATTGGATGATACAAATAACAAGACCTCCTTTCTGTATGTAGGAGTCTAAGGGGTCATAATATAATTAGAGCTAACATAACAATAATAATGTAAGGGTACAAAAATAACAATAATGGGCTTCTATGGGGGACAGTAATAAAAATTTGGGGACTGCATGGGCACAACAATATAATAAGGGGCTTGCACTAATAACAATAACAGGTTACACTAGTAGTATAGGCACCTAACAAAGGATTACCCATTTTGCATAATTTCGATGAACCCCGCTACACGAAAAATGAGAAATACATGAAAAAACATGATTGCAATCACATTGTTTTCATGTATTTGTCATTTTTCGTATAGAAAGGTCCATCATAAGTATGCAACATGGGTACTCCTTGGGTGAGAAATCAAATTATGCATCCAACCAGTGTTCCCACTCGAAATTTGAGGAAACCCATAGAGAGATAAGTTGAAAATATCAGTTGAAAAAGTACTTTTTTTTCCCTATAAAATTTGATGATGTAATGTAATCTTATTTTATTATTTCCACTATTATTTTATAATTTCCTTAGGAGGCCCATTATAGACCTCAAAATTCCCCTACTTAAACCTCTATTATTTGATGGTTGGGGGTGGTAGCCTCATTCTTGTCATATATGTGGATGGATTGCTATTAAAAAGTGCAGAGGAGTGCAGGAGGGACCTAGTAGCGGAGTTCAAGATTAAATAATTGGAGCTTATGCACTAATTTGTAGGCATGAAGGTCTGGTAGACAAATGGGGAGACATTCCCTGTGTAAGGGAAATACTACATCGAGATCTTGATGAGATTTGGGATGGAAGATTGTAGAGCCATGTCTACACCCATGACAACCAATTGGAGGCAGGTAGATACATCCAAGGAGAAGGATTTGGACCCCACATTATACAAATAATTGATTGTCTCTCTTATGTATTTGGTCAACACTAGGCTAGATATATCCTTTGTGGTAAACTCTCTTAGTTAGTTCATGGTTGAACCAAAGAGGGTGCACTGGACAACAACGAAACATGCATTGGATCATTTGTGAGGTAAAATCAAGTATCGAATCATACATACTTGAGGTGACGGTATCATGTTGATGGGATATACTAACAAAAAATTTGCAGGAAGTACAGTCGACAGGAAAAGCACTTTAGGGTGTTACTTCAACATGGGATTGGCGACACGTGAGGCCATTTGGCTTCAGAAGCTGATAGTAGCCTTGTTTGGTTAGAAGATAGAGATGATAGTGACACATTATGGAAATTAGAGTTGCATCAGATTATTTGAGAATTTGGTGTTTCATGACAAGTCTACGCATATAGATATCAGGTATCATTTCATTAGGGATTCTATATAGCGTGAGACAATTCATCTACAATATATACCTACAGATCAACATGTAGCAGACATTTTGACGAAGGCTTTGAGGAAGGAGAGATTCATCTTCTTTAGAGATAAGATGGGTGTTATGTAGAACACCTTCTTTGCTAAGAGGGAGTGCTAGTTTGTGTAGCTTGGAAAAGTGTTCTAGTCTCACGTAGTGTCAATGAGGTTATAAACACAATTGGAATAATTATCTCCAAGCCCAATTTATTATAGAAAGTGAAAATGTCTTAATTATATTTAATTAACTAGTTTAATTTATTTTATTAAGTCTAACTTAGGGAAATGGGTTAATTAATTAGCATTTATTGAGGCAAGTTGATTTCTCTATACTAACTTCTAGAAAAGTGACTTGATGATGTCAATATGATCTTAGCCATCGATTATGATTAGATTGTGGCTGTTGATTCATCTACAAGAGATTATAAGAAGAAATCGATGGGGATCTTGGAGACATAATTTGAGTGAGAAAGGGTGTAGTGATAGCATGGAAGACACCAACAACATGGTTCAACAACTATTGAGATTGTTATGTAACCATATCACAAAATAAAATAAAAGATAGATCAACAACTTGAAAATAAGCCTCTTCGAGGGGGAAACCTCCTTTTACAATAGATAAATGAACAATTCTTGGATGATTCATATGACAAGGCCTCCTTGATATATATAGGAGTTTAAGGGGTCATAATATAACTAGGGCCTACATAACAATAATAATGTAAGGGCACAACAATAACAATAGTGGGCTTCTATGGGGCACAACAATATGGTGGTTACACTAGTATTATAGGGACCTAACATGAACCCCTCCTTCAAAAAGGTATTGTCCTCAACGCTTTAGTAGTTTTGGATGTATTTGAATAAAATACTCATCCTTCCATGTGGAGTCTTCATAAGATAAGTTTTTCCAATTAATCAGATCCTTACCATTCACCTCCACCAAAACCATAACCCCAACCACATCCATCTCAAATATACACTCCCACTCAACTACCTGTACACCATTTCCAAACCCACACAATAAAGTAGCTTAGCCCACTTAAAATGTTGAGGTACAAGACTTCCAAATATCTCCTTTCGATCTCAATGGTATTCATCTCAACTCAGGAAGAATATTAAAAAAAATACATTATCTTGATGCCATTGAAGGACAACATGCAGAAAAAGAAGATTCAAAAGAGAAGATCAAAGAATCATGGGTTGCACTTGATGAAGAGCAGATAGCAAAATCAGAGATTGAGAAAGCTCCCTCATGGTTACCATCAAATCCTCCATGTGTTCAAGAGAACAATCAGCAAAAAGAGGGAGATTTGAAGGTCATGGAAGAAGAAGACATCCAAGATGATCCAAATCAGCAAGTGGACCAAGGACATCACAACTATATTGAAATATGGTTCCAAACAGTCATTAAGTTGCAGCAACACTCTCTTCTTCAACTTTTCTTGATCCTTTCAAAGTCAAATCATTTGGTCTCTAAAATCCTGGTACATGTCAAATCATATATTGCAAGCCTACACATCAATTTATCAATCATCTTGATGTGCACATGGCTCCATTGGAAGTATTCTTATACTTGAAACTAACTTTGTTTTTCAAGTAGGGTAGGGCAGAAGAAAAAAAATTGAAAAATAAGAGGAAAAAAATAAAATCTCAAGTGAAAAATTCCTTTGACCTGAGATCGGCTCATTGATTGAAAACCTCCATGAGGTGGTCAATAGGTTGGGAAAAATAGAAAAAAGAGAGAAAAAGAAAAGATCCTATGTGAAAACCTCCTTTGAGGCGCCTAGGCAGACCTACTAGTTGAAAACCTCATTAAGGTGGCTATCAGGCCTAGAAGAAGAAAAGAGGAAAAAATAAAAAAATATGTGCTCCATGTATCTCTTTGATGAATGTAGGTGCCCTCCAACATTTGCAAGCAACAAAAACAAGTTGGCCCCAACAAAAGAAAAAATAGGTCAAACCTAGTCAAAAGAAGTCAAATTTTGACTTTTTTCTACTTTGCTCAAAATGCTCTAACATGACCAAGGCCATGAAAATCCATCAACCTCACCTATTTCCACCATCCACTCATCATTTCCAAGCTTCTACCACTCATTTTCCTTGCTTCCCTAAAAAATTACATGAATGCTCTGTTTTACTACAGGAAACAAAAATACATATAGCAAAAATTTATTTTTACCATAACTTGAAAACCATGGATCCATTTTCCAAGATGTTTCAGGTGGAGATGCATATGGATGATGGTAAAATTCTCAAGCAATTTCAGCGAATTCCAGTGTACCGTTCTTGAGAAATCAACCTCCATGAACTACAACCATTTTTTATTTTTCTCGATATTCATGCATCTGTTTAAAAATTTGTTTCATAGGGGGATGCATATGGATAATGGTAACATGCCCAAGAAATTTCAGCTAGTTCCAGTGCATGGTTTCCAAGAAATAAGCCTCCATCGCTTTCAGCCATTTTTATTTTTTCTCGAGATTCATGCATCCATTGGCCAAGATTTGTTTATGGGGAGGTGCATAATGATGACGGCAACATGCTCAGAAAGATTCAGGTCAATCCATTCTACCATTTGGGAGATATGGACAAAACAAGTATGCTACAAGAGGTTGTCCTGAATTACTACAGGATCTCTACACAAAGACCGAGAAGAAGCTACAAGAGACAATATGATTGGAGAAATGGATCAAAAGATCATGTATTATTTAGGGAAGGTTGATATAGGTCCCCCAACACCTACACATCAATAATAAGACAACCCATCAACAAAATGAGATCAACAAAAAAAAAGGCAGTTAAAAAGTTGTACCTGAGTCATTAGCAACACAACAACATCAACTCAGCAGCGACATGCATGTCCCTCCAACAACCATCAGGTAGGTATAGGTATGAAATATTCTTGACCTCTTCTCTTGAGTATATTATAGTTAGAAATTTTTTGTCAATGCATGAGAGATGAAGTTTTATAAGCTAAGGATGGGTTAGTAGTCTCGACCACCTTCAACTAGTTAATTTCAGCTCACTCATTCACTCATGCAATGTGGAAAAGTCAAATTATGAAGGGTGATGATTTCAAGGAATGGAGACAACAGTTAAAAGAATATTTTTTTTTGCAAAGGCCAAGTCACTACAACAATCCAAGCCCTCCATCCACTTCATATTCACTATCTATCCATCATTCATCCATTCCATTTCATAATTTCAAGAACAAACCCTACACTCTATCTCACCCTGAAAATTTCTTAAAAAAAACAAATAGAGCATCCTTTCCATTTTCACAAACCTACACAACTCCCTCTAATCCCTAGCATCATCCTCTAAACCCTCTACATCATTTCTCATCACTCCCATATAGTTAAAAGACTCTGAAAGAGAAGGAAGGGATGCTACACGAATAAATAATGTTGCTACAAGAAGGAAGAAAGGAACAAATGGTGCTAAAACCAAAAAAAGACAGTGCCTAAGAGAGACCTAATCAAAACAGAAAACTCCAAGGCCATTAGGCAATCATCTAGGCCACAAAATAATAGAAGAAGACAAGTTAATCGTCTCAAGAAACAATGATTTTTCTATGCACAAATATATTTTTGGGCTTGCCCTCGTAGAACTTACAGCCAAGATTCTTAAGAGAAAGGACTGAGGAATGCGCAAGAGAGAGGCAACCAGGGCCATGAATGAGGCACAATGAGGCCACTAAGTTGCTCAGAGGATGAGCAACACTTTCAGTAGGGGGGTATGATAAGCCTCTAAATTAGAATAAATTAAGGCCCATCCCTCTAAATTAAACATAAATTAAGGTCCATCTAACCATCCTTCAGCATATTTAACCTCTCTTTTTGCATTAGATAATGTATTTTTAACTTTAATATGTTCATTACGAAGGCTTATGAATAATTCCATATTTGTGCCTAATATTATTCATTTTTGTGGAATATTATGAGAATATTGGGTAGATTATGAAGATTTGGAAGAGGAGATAATTTAGGGAATTGCTCCCTACTATAGGAGGATCAATATTAAATAATAAATCAACAAGATATTATGAAATTATGGCACATATTGTAGAACTCCAATAATTGAGAAAATCTAGGAATGTGTTCCTTGCCATTTAATGCAAATTCATGGTATTGGGAACCAGATCCACTAATCAAGGGATTTTGGTGGGGAAAACTTCCTCTTTTCATGGGGAATGATTCATAATCATTTTGTATAAGTACCAAGTTGAATTTTCCTCTAGAGGTAGATTTTTTATTAGTCTTTTTGTGGATAGAACTCGTATTTTTGTAGTTCCATTGTATTTTCTTGCAGGGATGTAATTATATCGATGAAAATAATGAAGATTGGTGTCATGTTTAGCTTCTAAATCTTTTTATCCTAAATAGGTTTCTGATTTTCCTTGGGCTTGGCCATCCTAGGAGCCTCAGAGCCATTTTGTATCATTTTTTTTCTTCTTGTCACCTCTTATTCACATGCATCTCTTGTTCTTATTTCTTTCTATTTCTGCATTTAGTATTAATGATTTCTTGTTGTAGGATTGGGTTAAATGGTTGATGTAAGTTCTTTTGCAAGATAAAAAGCATAATTTCATCCTTGGAAAATATTTGGAAAGTCATAGTAATTATTGAGATACTTGGATTAGTCTTCTTATTCCCAAATCTAGATTTCTGGAAGTACTTCTTTGTAGCAAAGAACAATAAATTTATGCTATTTTTTAGAGCATGCTAAAGAGCTTCAATCGAGTTGGTTCCACTTTAATTATATAAAAAAAACTTTATATTTAATAACAAAATTTACCCCATTGCATTTTTACTTTATTAGGTTAGGAATATGATAGATTTACTAGCTCACTAGTTCTCGAATTTCTGGATTTTAGACTAGTAATTTTCCATTATTTAATAAATATTTCCCATGTATAGATGAATTTGTGGGTAGATGCAGACAATAATGTGTTTTGTTGCAGGAGCTTCTAAATTTCAAGGAGACCTCATCTCATTTGCCTCATCCAAGCCTCATCCACCCATGTCGCCAAAATCCACTAAAATCTCAATCCAACTTTTTGTTTTATAAGCAAAAATTGCCACTTGATTTGAGCAAATCTACCCATATTGAAGCCCTTTCTTGAGTTTTGGGTAGTGTCCACCACCTCTATGCCTTATTCTTCCATTATCCACCTTTTCCAAGCTCCATTCCACCTTCTCGACCACTTCCTAAGCTTTCGGCCTATTTTTTGTAATAAATCAGGGGATCTTATAGGAACTAGTACCTCCTGTAGACATCCTGTAGTGGCCTGTTTTGAGCCCGAATTGAGAAAAATCATCATTCAAGCTAGGATTAGGCCTCTACTTGACCTCCAAGCCATCAAAACCATTGTACCCCTCTCCCTCCACACTTGTCTCCCTTGCCAAAGAACAAGGAAAGATTAGCATTTGCATTTATAAAATGGAAAGATAAAGAAAAATAGTTCTTTTTATTTCTTAATTAGCACATGCATGCAACAGTTAATACTTCCTAGATCATATTCCATGCTCAGTTAGTTTAAATCATCACATCTAATAAATAGGGTTAAGTTAGGTTTCTTTTACATTTAGTTCATGATCTTTATGAAATTAGAATATGTTTCTTTCCTTATACTTTATTTCTTGCAATAGGTTAGGGTTTCCATTTTGAGTAGTTCATTTTCTGCAATTAGTTTAGGATTTGAATTCAGTACATGCACTTCATTACATCATGACAGCAAAGGAAGGACACATTGTATGTTGCACATATAGTGTTGATACCTCTTAAGTTTTTACGAACCCCGAGTTTATAACTAAAGTCGGTAGCATTAGGAGTTGCAACATTCTTGTTGCAATACCAAGGCTCATCAACAACTGTACTAGATTTGAAAGGATGAGATAGTGCGCACAATTGTTTGTACTTTGTAAGTTTATTAACTAGTAGTATGATGACATTCTTTCCTTCTGACTTGGGTAAACCTATGATAAAATCCATTGAGACCTCTTCCTAACACTGACTTGGAATGGTTAATGGTTGTAAAAGAGCTAAGGTTTTAATTGTCTCAACTTTATTTTGTTGGAAAACCAAAAATTCTACCAAAAATTTATGAATATCAAATTTAAGTCCACCCTAAATAAATTCCTTCTTGACCTTGTGGTAAGTTTTTTAAAAATCTCGAGTGCCCTCCTATAGGAGAGGTGTGTAATTCCAAAAGAGCATTTTGTTTAAGTTGGGAATTCTTACATAAACATAAGCAATATTTGTACCACAATGAATCATTTTTCTAAATAAATGAATCAGATGCAACTTTTGAATGAGTGTCCATACCTCTTCATCATTCATCCATGCCTCCCTTGCTTTAATTATCTAATAAGGTTGGATAAGATAAATGGCATATAGCAATACTTCCACATCCTCATCCGTTCTTGACAGTGCATCGGCAACAACATTTTGCTTCCCTTTTTTTTAAATGATTTCCATGGGAGCTTCACCGGGGAGCAATATCATACCATGTGCATTCATATTGGTGGATATATATTGAGGAAAAATGACATGACTTATTTGGGATGTAATATGGTGTAAAGGGTTTTTATATTGGAGGTATAAAAATTGGAGGTCAAAGTTAATGAAAAAATATAAAGGGGTATAAAAAATGTTAATGAAAAAATGGATACCTACAATATCTAGTGAAAGTAGGTGTTTTTTAAATTGGGAAGGAGTATTGGGTTCGTATTGGTAGGGGTTTAAATAATGTGATATTTAGAAGTATTTTCCAATATGTAGTCAAATTAAGGGTTTTGTTTAGTATGTTACGAATGCACGTGATATGTCAGAGGTTCATTGAGTGAAGCCCCCGTGATTATTTCAAAGTCATAACCCAATTGTACCCCATTTTTGTTGCTCCTCTGAAGATAATATTTGTTCCAAGAAGTGTTTAAGACTATCATGACTTGTTTTTACCTTGAAGTGTCTTCCCATTAGGTAAGGGCACCATTTCCTCAGTGGATGTAGGATTGCCAACATTGACTTCTCATAAATAGATTTATGTAAATACTTTCCCTTAATTGGACGACTTTCAAAAGCAATGGATCAAGTTCCTTCTTGCATTAAAACAATACCAATCCCATTTCTTGAGGCATCATATTCCACAATAAAGGTTTTTCTGAATTCTGGTGTAGCTAATACCAGAGCTCGATACATTGCCTCTTTAAGATGTTCAAAGGCCTTAGTTGCTTCTGGAGTCCAATAAAATGTTTATTTCTTCAGTAATGTTGTTACATGTGCTGTTATCTTCCCATATTTCTTAACAAACTTGCAATAATACCCTATCAACCTGAGAAATCCTCGAAGGTGCCTTAATTTTGTGGGGATTTTCCATTCCTTGATGAATTTAATTTTGTTAGGTTCTACCTTAACACCCTCATGGGAAATAATATGACCCAAATATTCCACTTCCTGTACCCCAAAGAAACATTTGGAGAGTTGTGCATACAATTGTTTCTCCTCCAGTAGTTTGAGCACCCTTCCAACTTGTCGAACATGATCATTATAACACTTGCTATAGATTAGTATATCGTCAAAAAATACTAAGACAAAATTTATAAGGGACTGAAAGTGGAATTCATCAAACATTGAAATGTGGAAGGTGCATTAGTAAGGCCAAAAGGCATGACCAAAATGTCATAATGAACTTCATGAGTTCTAGATGTTGTTTTGGAATGTCTTCTATCTTCATTCTAATTTGATGATAGCCTGACTGAAGATCGAGCTTGGTGAAGTAAATTTCTCCATGTATTTAATCCAACAATTCATTAATGACATGAATGGGAAACTTATCTTTAATAGTGAGCTTGTTGAGCTCTCTATAGTCTATACATATACCATCATGATCCATCATTCTTTTGCACCAATACTAGTGGAGAAGAAAACAAATTTTGGATAGGTTAAATTATACTTGCCTCTAGAATTTCTACAACCATATGTTCAATTTCACTCTTTTGGGCATAGGGATATCTTTAAGGTCTAATGTTTGGAGGAACACTTCCTAGAATCAAGTGAATATCATGATCATGATCGTGAATAGGAGGGAGACCTTTGGGGGTCTCAAATACCTTGGAATGATTATCAAGGGCTCTTTGGAGATTTGGAGAAAGGGGTGACTTAGATGTTTGAACATCTAGAAAACATAATTGTGAAATTTTCGCTTTTTGTTTCCTTCTTTAAAAGCTTTTTCATGCCATTATTATCTTCCTAGGTTTCCCTGCGATACCCCTTAATTAAATTGTCTTTCCTTCTGAGAAAAATTTCAAGAAAAGTTCTTGGAAATTAAAATTTATCATCACCAAAGATTGTAACCATTAGACTCCTAATACAACATCCACGCCACCTATTAGAATGGAAAGCATTCGACTGTTCAATACATATTCCCCCATGGATATATTGATATTATGACACTTCCTTGAGCAATTTACATTTCCTCCATTTTCAACAATCACTTGACTCTCTGGTGTTAGATATAGAAAGAAATTCAAATCCTTGGTCATCTTACAATGAATAAAATTATGAGTACCACCTGAATCAATCAACACTATTACCTTTTTCTTCTTGTTATATCCTTTTATCTTGAGATTTTGTGGAGTGGCAATTCTTGCTAATGCATTACAAGACATGTTCAAATTCATTTCTTATTTTTCAGATCTTGGGGTTGGTTCCTGGTGTATATCTTCTTATTTTGATGTTTCTTATTCCTTTCCTTAACTTCATAATCTATTTAAAATAATTTCTTCTTAGCACACTTATGACCTTTAGCGTATTTGGTATCACAACTATAACACAACCCTTTTGCTATTTTTTCCTCCAGTTGTTGTGGTGTCAAAATAGTAGGTTATGGAAAGATAGGAGCGACAATACTTCCATCTTTATAGTTGTGAGTTGTAGACCTCCTTGTTGCCATAATTTTTCTTTCAACTTTTCTTGCCACCCTGAATGCACTCTCTAATGACTTAGGTTCCCAAAGACGAACCTCATGTTGGATGTTATCCTTTAAATTCCCTAAGAGGACATCAATAAGATGTCTTGTATAATATCAATTACCTCGATATTCAATCTTTGCAAGTCCTCAATGTGCTCCCCGACTGATCCCTTTTGTTCGAGATTTATCATTTGGTCAAAGAAGGTATTGCTCTTTGTATCCTCATAATGTGCTATCAATTCCTTCATAAAAATTGTCCAAGCACTTGACTAGTGCTTTACGAGAACAAAGTCATTGATACCATACAGGTTGATTGGGTTCTAAATATAAATATGCAATACATACCTTTTGTGTGTGTTGCACATCATGTAGATCAAAGAATTGCTCCATCTGTGGTCTCCATGTTATCGGATCCTTTCCATCAACTTCTACATATTGATCTTTGGAATATGGTTGGTCTTCATCCAAAAGTTGGAGTCTCCAAAATCATGATTCACATTTCGTTTGTTCCCTTCACGAGTTTCATGAAATACCTCATCACCACTAGGAAGCCTTTCTTCTAGCAAATTTTCCAAACCTTCCTTCAAACCTTCCATGTCTGATTTTAAATCATTCATGTCATCTTTTACTCTTGATTTTAAACAATCCATGTCGCATTTTATTTATGCTTTTAAATCATTATCCAAACCTTCTATGTCCCTTTTTATTTTTTCTTCTAAACCATCCATGTCCGCTTTTAAACCATCCATCTTGACATTCACCATTGAATTCCAATCCATTTTTTGTTACTATTGGTCTCGTAATTTTGATATATCATGTTGCATTTCTTCCTCTTCTTCATGTGTTATAGAAGATATTTTTGCTAACTTAATGGGTGTATATATTTTTTGTTTTGAGACATTTTATAATGAAAGACTGATATCTAAGCTTCAATATGCCCTTTGAACCACTTCAAACTGATTTTTCAAACAAAAGTTATGCAATTTTAAAAACAATACATACATTTTTCTAACTTTTAGGAGCTCGCTCTTGAAAATGTTGTATCTCTATAACTTAGGCCTCCCAAGGTTTGAAAATTCGTTTTGAGGTATCTTTCTATGTCCTCTTTCGAACTCCACAAGTTAGCCAAAATTGGATTCTTCAATATAAATTTACACCAAATCTCCCACTATGGCATGATTATGCACTAGTTCAGTATAACGAAATTGTACGGACTTCCATGTGTCATTTTTTTGACCTTCAACCCTAAAATTTATCTTCATGAAACTATAGTCTATGCACTTTCAGGAAATGTTTACGAAATTTAAATATGATACTTGAAGTGAAAGTTATGATGATTTTCTCTAGGTCGCTTGTTTGAGACTGAATTTTGGAACATGCAAAAATCCTAACTTCTTTGGACAATATCTCAGAAAATATAGCAAACCAATATCTAAAATATTTATACAAATTTCACCAATATTTTGGCTCCATGTGGTCAAAATTTCAACTTACGAAGCTTTGTAGAAAACATATTATGTCAAAAATTCTAAGATGACATGTTTGAAGTAGCAAAACCCTAGGATCCATAGCTATGATACAAATTGTTATGTAACCAGATCACAAAACACAATAAATATAGATCAATGAGTTGAAAATAAACCCCCTAGAGGGGGCAACCTTCTTTTACATCAGATAAATGAACAATTCTTGGATGATTCAAATGACAAGACCTCCTTGGTATATATAGGAGTCTAAGGGGTCATAATATAATTAGGGCCTGTATAACAATAATAATGTAAGGACATAATAACAACAATAGCGAGCATCTATGGGGCACAACAATAACAATATGTGGGCTACACTAGTGTTATAACGACCTAACAAAGATTGATTTGTCGAAGAGAATTTCTTCACAATGATTTCTAGTTTCTAAGTGACAGAGGGAGATCGAATTATTCTGCAGAGGCCAAATTTCTCTATGTGGTGCAAACTGAAAAAGAGGTTGATTTGCGAGTGAGAGGCCAAATTTTCTAGAGAGATCGATTTGCAGAGGAGAAGCAAAGTTTTCCAGTAGAAATGAATTTTCTAGTGGATGTCAAATTATTTTTTGAGGTGGTGTGAGTTCGTATGGAGGCTAAGTTCATCTTTAGGGCCACATGTGTGGATCGATTTGGGGCTATAAATGAGGGTCGAATTGATTTTGAGGGGTCAGATACCTTCCAAGAGGCCAAAGCAGCGTGCAAAAGTGAAATAAATAATTTGTTAGAGCTTTTCCATTTAATGACAAGTAGTTTATGTATTATTTCAATTACATATTTTCTAAAGATTAATAAAAATCTCATGTGTAAAATTAGTTTTCCCTACCTTGGGCTTTTTTCGGAGACAATTTATCCAAAAATATTGATGTCCATTTTATGTGTGATGTTTTCTGAGCACTTATAACTTATTTAATTGGTAAAATATGTATTTGTATTTTTATTCTATATTTAGAATTAAATTTAATTTACTAAAAAATATCTAAAAAATAGAAGAATAATTACCAAATTAACTATATAAAAAAAAAAAATTGCATATATAATTTCTTTAATTATTTTATTAAATTAAAAATATTCATTAATTTTAATTTAAAAAAATAACAATTAACAAATAAATGAAAAATCATTTAACCAAATATATAGAAAAATAAATATCATTCTTTCCTCTTGTGTATTCCCATCCTCAACTTTATTTTACCACTATTAACTTTATTTTTAATTTATTTTATTTTTAAAAAAAACCACGACCATACCATTTTATATTGTAAATAAAAAAACATAATTTTACTTATATCAATATTATTTTTTCATAATATACTTTATAAGTGGTTTATTAAATATATTTTGAAAATTTTATTTTTTTCCTAATTTATTTTTGACATTCTTTCTTTCTACTTTATATTATTTATATTTTTATTTTTTATTAGCTTACTCTTATATATATATTATATAATATATATTATATATATATATATATATAATATATATAACTTTATATTTATTTATAATTCAAGTTATAAAAAAAACTAAATACTATTCACTTATAAAACAGCTAATAAAATGAAATATACAT